>JAQGAU010004623.1:0-11326 GCA_034698045.1 Paramacrobiotus richtersi | reverse complement strand
ATACGCTTCCACGCCGGCGTTTCGAAGTGATCGTAGTACAACATCATTTACGCAGTTATGACGCGACTTCCAAAGTCTGTCCGCAGTGAAAGATAGCGACTTCGCTGTTGCTTAGAACGTCACGTTTGACAAACAGTCTATGGTATGATTCAGCTACGGAATAGGTCACCAAATAAAGGGTCACTAGGAATATTTCCATGTACGGGCCACGACCTTGGTTAGAACAAGAAACAGATGGCAAAGCCAAAACAGAGACCGCCCTACCTTGAAACTAAAACTTTGCTAAATTACTGCGATCCAGCAAGGCTCAAATGTCAACCTGCAGCTCTTCCTGTCCATGAACTGGGTACTACACATTCGGTTTAATCATAGTGTGACTGAAGAAATGGGCATCTCTGGCAATGAAACTTAACCAAGGTAAATAACCCAAGCAGAGTTAATGTTGATTGATACTTGCTTGAAACTAAAACTCACTACTGTTTCTATCTTACCGCTTCGTAAAGAGGATTGTAAGCACGAGGTGATGGTAAGCAAAATCAAAAAGAAAAACGTGTAACTGCCATAGCGCGCAACCGGCAGAAAAGTTCCGAAAAGATACATCGTCGCGAACTGTCGCTATTGTTCTGCGAAGGCGACGGAAGTCATAAGCGACAGTGCGTCTGAAATTTACCAGCGTGCCACGAGTTTGTGAACGAGGTAGCGTGACAGAAACGTGATGCGATGACGATGAACAGCTAGGAATTGTTTTATTTGTCCAGAGGCGACTCTGCAATGTCGCTCCGGGGTTTATAGTATAAGGTTCACGGCTTTCACTTTCTATATGAACCTTAATACAATGCTGCTGCGCTTCTTTCACATGGAAGATATGTATTGTATGCAACGGTATTCTACTCGGATTAGTCAGAACACCATATTGATATATCATGCGGCGCATTCGTTTGTCTGCCGCTAATAGCCGGTGTTTAGTTAAGAGAGCGCCGGTGCTGCGGCATCGTTCATGTGAATAGAAAACGTTCAACTACGAGAATTTTTAAATTTTGCCAGACACCAGGCACGGGTTTTCGAATGAAACATCGCTGAATTTATGGTAAGAGACGATACTAACAGTAGATATCATAATTATGTAAGGTCGATGTTCTGGCATGCAGTGCTCAAAAAACAAGCTTTCAACATCTGCGTGTTGGTTTTCATGATTTAAGCAGGTACTGTTTCTCAGTGTATGGCTTAAGTTGCCGCTTAACGCTCCTTCGAAAACACTGTTAGAACAATGTTCCAGAAGCAAAATGCATAACTTAAAAGCTTAATCAGAATTTTCGTTGCGCTGCCTCTCACCAAACAACCTGCAGCCCGAATATGATTCCAAGTTTTGGACTGGTACAAATTTGGATACTGCAGCAAGCATTCGTTGGTCAGCAATGTCGTTCTCTCGATCCTCGTAAGTGCTGCTAAACCCAGTGTTATAGAAAGTATCTAAAAAAGTCTATGTATGGTGGAAGGCTACTGTAAAACTCCGTCGTCGTATTCTTATTTAGTATTGTACAAACTTGTATTACGATGATTTGTCACACATGTCATACTTTTTATTCTTTTATAGATTGGAAAGAACGCATAGACCCCCGTTTACTAGGCGAATACATAGAACACGACTCTAGCTATATCCATGATGAAGATGCGTTTGAAGGAGATATTTTAAGCATCGACAAGGATTTTGACGCGACCGAGGTAAGTAGCTAGCAGACACTGGTTCACAAGATCATGTTCGGGTTCCTAAACTGACGCATGCAGTAATCGTATCAGCGTTGCCCTTACCTTGCGTCTCACAGTTTCGTCCAACAACGGCTACATTTACAAGACAGTACTATGCTGCTCCCGCTGCATATTAGCGTCAGTAATATTTTTTTGGTTCAAATTTTGTATCATTTGACTCAGCTCGTCGAGTTCTATCGAATGGTGCAACATTTGTTGTTATTACAATCTTTATCTCTAATTAATAATTGTTTGTAGATGGAAGCCTAGCAATGGACGTCATCAGCGATGACTCTTTATGGGAAAACAGTACTATCCCATACTCCATCAGCCCTCAGTTTAGTAAGCTTTAGTTATATCATATTCACAACGGGTGTTACGAACAGGCCGGAAGCGAATTTTTGATTATTTCATCTCTTTTTTTGAAAGTACGTCATATTTATAAGGCAACACTTTTGACAAAAAAATATGAGCGGAGCTCCGGCTGTTGCTTCACGGGAGCATTTACAGATTTCCAGGATTACCATAGTCCATTTTGTAAAACCGGTACGTACCGGTACGCTGTATATGTTACTGTACTCAGTGTACTGGCATGTTGGCTTATTGACAATCATTTCATATCTATAGTGACCTGAAACGCGCCCGCACTGTTGAGGGTTGCGTACCTGCAAATAAGTACTGTTTACCGGAAATACCCTAGGCCGAGAAGGTTTAGCATTCAGCTTATTATACTCGGCAGGAGATGATGATTGTACGCTATAGTGTTGGGAATGCCAGAGCGAACTGGTTGCATGTTAGAGCTGAGTCTCTCATCAGGCATGCTTGTTCGGGGGATGCGTCCTCAGCAGTCCAGTTCTTGGCTACTATACGGCGTTGACATTAAGCGACAGAGATTTTTTAAATACCTTGTTCATATGCAGCTTGGTTCATTCTTTAGACGCTCTGCCACAGAACCAGAGCGCAGCAGCTCTACCCCTCGAAGCTGCACTTTTGCGAATGCGAGAGCAAAATCTTGATTTCGGACACTATAAATCATGAGTTTTCTGTACAAGCAGTCACGCAGTGTTCTACCTCTAAGATTTTACGCAACGCTAAGCGGAGTGATTTCGGCCATAAAACCGAAATATTGGGGAAATCCGTACTTGAGGTGTACAATATGCCTTGCTTACACTATGGCGTCTTCGGCACTCCCGGGACATTGTTCATGCTCGCTCAAAGTAACCGCTGAAACTCCGCCCATAATATTTTGTCGAAAGTGTTGTTTTACACTGCACTTTAGATAAATTGTAGCAAGAATTTGCTTTTTGCTTGTTCCCAACACTCTTGTTAGTAAGAACTAAGAAGCGACCGCATACGAAAAACGATTTGTTAAAACAGTGCATGCGCGACCAGTACTAGAAGCAAGACTCACTTTAGAGCAGGCACCGCTACTACAACTTGCTTGCCCAATCTCTATAGAGGGAGAACTACTAAGTAATACGCTCACATGACCAACAACCCAAATAAAAGATCTTACTGTCTTAATGTCCTTACAGGCAGAAATCAAAAGAAGCAAATATTTCGCGCGCTCAGCAATGTTACTCAGGAAACAGGAGGGTGCGTCCGTTTCATCGAAAGAGTTTCCGAAGTAGAGCACATCCATTTTATCCTGGCTGAAAGGTATGACACTCACTGCATAAACCGAACCGGCACTTATAAGTGTCGAGCGTGACTGTAACTGAGTAACTCAATTAGCTGTGGCTCGGCTGTCGGTCGCCAGACAGGAAAAAAGCAAGAAATTTCTCTGGCAGAAGGCTGCTTTGGAAAAGTGGGACTGATCTTACATGAAATCTTGCATGCACTGGGATTCTACCATGAGACCTCAAGAATCGGGTGCACATGTCGATATTAATTGGGATAATGTGAAAAAGGGTAAGAAACCATTGTCAGCACCTTCTTGCGTCACCCAAACTTCCGAAGTGCCCATTTGGCATTCTTTGGCTGACAGCATTATTTCTTAGCCAGGCAATACGTAATACACCCCGCCTTACGTAATCTTGTATGTATGTTGAAAATAGAGAATTGTTTTCAGACTGAAATTTCATCCAATTGTTGGTATGAACAGTGTCAAGAACTATTTAACGGAGATCCACACAGAGCAGCTGTTCCGACAGTGTATATGAAGCACGAGTGCTTGCATACAATGATACACTACATACCTGAGTCTAAGACCTACAAAACGCTTATGTTACAGGTGAACGTGGAAACTTTGCAACCTATAGTGGAACACTGCAAGGCCTGCCGTACGATTTCGAATCGGTTATGCACTTCGAATTCAACGCTTTCGCAATAGACAAAAACAAACCAACAATCATTCCTAAGATCGACGCAGCACGAATTGGACAACGCGAAAGGTTATCGCAGTTTGACGTTATCCGTATCAAGCTGGCCTATCAGCGTGTGTTGAATCGCGAAGAGCAAAAAGTACTAAAATCTGGTGCAACAAGCAAGCCTGCAACTGCGGCAAGTAGGGCTACGTCTACACCTCAGCTGACGACTGATGAACCGGAGGAGGGAGACACTACCGCCGCAGTTACAACCACGACAATTCGCACGAAGAGGCGGCAACGCCGAACTACAACGACAGAGATACCAACTACTGAAGAAACCACCGAATCACCTACTACCAAGCGACGGAAACGTCGAACTACGACGACAGAGACACCAACCACTGAAGAAACCACCGAAACACCAACTACCAAAAGACCAACCATTCGTCCAATACTATCACCACCCACAGCGCCAGTGCTCTCACGAACTCCAGTAATAAATCCCCAGTTTCAACAGCCAGTACAACGCGCCCCAGTCGTTCAAACCCAGTTTCAACCAACTGAACCAATCACAGCCATGTCATGGGTTACAGCAGCACCGCAATGGAATACACAACTCCCTGTCGTTGGTAACGCAGTACAGAACAATGACTTCTCCAACAGTCCGGCTGTGCAGAACAACCAAGCAACATTCTGGGGCAACCAAGACAATTCAAACACATGGACCGGAGACAATTCAGAGTCATGTTACTGTCAGCCGTTTGACCAGTTTGCGCAGTCTTTTGTAACCAACGACAACAATGTCAATACTCGATATGAGACATCCACCCCCATGTGTCTACCGGACGGAAGATGTTCGTGGACCGGCTGGTCTGCCTGATCCGAACACGAGCAACCGGTCTCAAAGACGCACTGTTCTTCTTGGCTTTAAAGTTGAGGTTAACTGCTGTCAGCTAACAGTATGACTCACTTGTCAGCTGTATTAATTAAAGCGTTGGAACGTAATTACCTTGTTAATCAAAAGCTTTCCTATCCGGAGGCAAAACAGGAAGAATGCACTTTGTAACACGTAGCAATTACTAACGCGTATCATAGTACAGACCAATTTCTCTCGTAAGTTGTTCATATCGCGCAAGTATAATCACAACGTAAGTACTTGAAGGAGCAGTAATCATGCGTAGCTGTGGCGTTGGACAATTCTGTTTTCGGTTCCCATGGTCTTGTTTGATCCTTCGATGTTTGATGCATGTGTTGATATTCACATCTACAAAGTGCGAGTATCAACTCCGAAAAGGTATGGTTGCACCGGGACGTTCCGGGTTCACCGCGGTTCAAGCTGAGTAGCTGACCATATGTTTGAGCTGGACAACGTACAATGTGAATGCATGCATGTAGCATTAGTGCCGATCGACTTCCAAAATGCACATCGTTATAGACTGGAAGCAGTACATAGATCCCAAATTGCTAGCTGAATATATGGGTAAAGATTCAAGTTTCGTTTACGGAAGCAACAAGTTTGAAGGCGACATAATGGGAATTGATGAAGATGCAGACAACGATGAGGTAATTAATATCTTATATGAGCATATGTAACCGGCTATAATGTAATCAGGGCAGCGATAGAATGAACTCTGGAGGGCCGGAAAAGAAGATTTAGTAGAGTACCTATTTCGGATCCGGGGGGACATTATTGCCAACATATTGCTAATTTGCTACAGTAATGCAAAATGATGGAAGGTATTAAAGAGCAAAAGTATCTTGTCTCCAGGCAAGGCCTACTCTGGTGGTTTTCCGGCACTTTTGTAAGTGCTTGTTCCCCAGCACTATAGCAGTACCTCGAATCTGCCTATCTTATTTGCAGCTACAAACTCTTGCCAAGGATGTCATAAGGGACGCCAGTGGTCTTTGGCCTGATGGACTGGTGCCGTACGCTCTGAGTACCAAGTTCGGTAATGATGGGCTTGTCAGAGCTGTGTTATCCCACGGAAGAAAAGTTATGTTTATCTTTTGCGCAGACATCGACCACGAAATTCTGATCCAAGATGCAATGTCTAACATCACACAGGAAACGGAAGGATGCGTCAGGTTTATTGAACGGGTCAGCGAAGTCGAGTATATCAAATTCGTCCGAGGCCGTGAGTAAGTACCACCAGAGACTGCACAGTCGCACTGAATCTGTACTATATAGTTGTAATATGTATTGCACGTAAGAGATCATGTCATCCCTACGTGTATACTGGCATGTAACTTGCATGTTATGTATACTTGTACAGTATACATGTACATAATATACTTGTGTACATGTACGTTTGCCTACTGTAGTGTTGTAATAAGCATAATATAATATGCTCCGACCATGACGTTAGGAGCACAACTGCGCAGTACGTAAACCATGTGCAATGACAGCGGTGACTTATATGGCAAGACTGCCTCGGCAGAGCTTTCAGCTTTGGCAAAGCTATTCAACATAACGTGCGAAACAAATTTCCGCTTTCGTTTCGTTTGTAGAAGCTTGAGTGCCGGCGAAGTCTTCCAGACGGCTAGAATTATGGTTTGCTTTTGTCCAGTTTCCCTTCCAAAATGTCACCGTCTGATATAACCAAGCAACGTGTTACTGTTCGCCGCAGATGGTAACTTGTAACTAAATCTTCCTGGCACTGCTTTGCAACTTGCATCTGACAAATCAAACGCAATTACATGCAAACCCTTCAGAAGGCGGAGAGAAAAATTTGGAAAGATTAAAAGACATTTACGATAAATCGTACTTGTCACCAAAATTTTAGTAGAATCTTTTTTGGTAAGAACTTTTCTGGTGAAACTGACTCATTTACAAGCTGGATCGCTGTGGAAGCGCATATGCTAGTCAGGTGCACTGCTTTAATTTGCTCAGCGAAACTGCAATGATTGTTTCCTCATCTTACAAACAGTTTCTTACACGTTACAGGTTACGTACCATTAAGCAGCTGGTGACTGATTTTGCATTCTACTGCATATAATGCTCGAGCCGTCCTTCGTCCTGGGTGTACTGTTTCGATTATAGAAGTTATATTGCTTAGCTGCCAATCACCGATCGGCCGACAAACCGGAAAGCAACTACAAATCGGTTTGGCACCGTATTGTCTGACGGAGATAGGCTACGTTCTGCACGAAACCATGCACGCCTTAGGATTTTATCACGAAATGTCAAGAACGGATCGGGAAGACTTTATAAAAATAAACTGGAGCAACATAAAAAAAGGTACATTACGGTTATTTAACGAAAAGCCGCATTAACCATGCCTGGCATGAGGGTTTGTAATCACTTATCTGCTTCATTGCAGGTTTCGAGCGGCAGTTTGCGTCATACCGTGGTGACAGCCAGAATATTCCATACGACTATGGGTCGGTTATGCATTACCCGTTTAACGCTTTTGCGATTGATAGTCATCAACCAACAGTAGTACCTACAATGAAAGGGGCTCCTATAGGCCAACGCGAAAATTTATCACAGCTTGATGTTATTCGCATTAAATTGGCATATAAATGCCAACTGAGCGCAAAAGAAAGCGCGTATTTGGACAAGAGAAGAGCGTAGTGTAGTGTATATGGTTCTCGTGATTCTCGTGACAAATGTTACCATTTCCTCACGACTCCTAGCAATACCATGACGATGCTGCTTAGATACGAATGTTTCCTGTTCTCAGTTGCATCTTAGTACGATTCGGGTACAGATCATTAAAGATACGATACAACAACGGTATGCTTCGCACTTCCAAACACCACATGTAGAAAGGCAAATCAGACGGAAACGCGGATATCGTGAATTCTGAATGAGGTCGTGTATGTCTTTACGTCCGTGTTTATTTACACATGAGAATTAGTTAGCGACTTCGATTATCTAATGATAGTGTTTATTGCTGTACCATGGTATGATATGCGTTAAAACGACAATACATGAAATGACAATGAAATTACGACAATGAAATGACAGTTCAAGTACCACACAGATGATACGGATTACAGAATCTCCTTGGGGGCGAAAAACCACTCGCGCACCAATGATAGTTAACATACTTGTACATCTTTCACATTGTTTGCTAGCTTCTTTCAGCTGCGATAAAGCGTTTTGGTTGGACCTAGTACATGCAAGACTCATATGACAAAGGAATAAAACAGAGACAGAAGAGTTCTTCCTTTCTGGTTTTGTCTTCTTGTTTCTTGTAATTACATATGTCGAAGCGACGTACATAAATAATATAAATGCCAGGCTTTGGAAGTTTTGTCATAACTGTGTCACTTCGGAACGCCGGTGTGTGGAAGCCTATCCGGAACCAGCCGGCTGTGTATGCGAAGATGGCAATCGTCCCGATGGCGCCACACGCGTGAACTGGTTTCGTGAACAATCGTTGGTATGGGATGTTACTATTTGCGATACCGTGTGGGACTCGTATGTAGCGCTAACAAGTAAGTCGCCATGCGAGCGAAGTAAACGCCGCAAATGGTCCATTATTATAGCATTTATACTGCACCTGGAAAGACGATCCGCTTTGTGGGCGTATGTTGTTGTTCGACTGCTTCACGTTGTCTACCGTAACACGGTGCGGTGGAAGATGAGGCTGCTTTGTCGGGCGTTTGTGCGAAAATGTGAATGGACTATAATGGTTACGTGCTTACAGAAACAAGCGGTTCGCTTTTAACAACAGCCGTAGATTTTAACCATCCTGAACGTGGTGGTCGAAAAATACGGCTCACGAGCTAGCTCAACAGTAGCTCTAGTTTACCAATGAGAACTGGAGTTCATTTCAAAAGGCAGACTCAAATGGATCGATCGCAGTCGATTGCAGGGATGTCCTGTACGTTGTTTGAAAAGTGTCTCGGCAAACTTCGTGCGAAGCCAGAAATGACAGGACGAGATGCGGTACTGCTTTAAAACATCGTACTGCCGCCGAATTCGAAGCAGCCAAACAATTAAAATCGAAAAATATTCTGTGTCGTTTACCAATGTCTTTCATGTGCAAAACGCCTCTTATTCGTCGCACCAAGCTTTGACAGCCGGCGGCAATACCGCATCCGCTGTTATCGATTCGGACTGCGCACGCGAGCAATCCACATGCGAAACAAGGGGAACAAACTGCAGATCGGTCACCTAAAAGTCTAAAACTCAAGTGGCTCTCGAAATAACAAAATTTAGGGCGTATGGTTTCTTGTACATTTCTCCGTTGAGGTGCCAAGGGCACTCGTGTGTTAAGCCGCTCACTAGACAATAGCGTTTTCGGGATCTTTGCATTCTAAAAGAATGTTCTGCTGGGAAATAGGAGCAGGTGCGCTTATTGCGGCGCTCGCTTTCGGTTTAACTTGGTAACATTTCGTAGTCTTACCTTCTGTTATATGTAAACCATGAACTGCATATTGTTTGATTTTGGCTACTGTTCCTTCGCGTCCTTATTGGGATAAATGTTTTATTTGATTTTTTGGTTTTTTATTGTTTCAACGTCGTTACTGGACTATTGCCGAATAAACCACAACTGTACGCCTGATAAAATGGTCTTGTCATACTGTCCCAAAGCAAACCAATCACCTGCACCATCGATAAAGATACGTACAAACAATATTTTGATATTCTGCACTGGACCGATTACGGGACCATAACATTACAGTCGAGCCTTTAATAATAATTTGATAATCTACGCCGAAATTACTGGCAACCGTTCGCAAAGACTCCATTCCTCTAAGCAAAAACAAGCGACGCTAAGACAACAACTGTGTAAATAGCTGTGATTCCCGTAATCCCACCGGCACCGGCTGACGATGGTGCATCAAAAACGCACGCTTCGCCTTCTTCGTGATTAGCATCGGTGCCGTAAACTCTCGCCGATTTGCAGCATTCGGCCTGGCTGACATGTTTTGACACCGCAAGCTTCCCATCACTGCCCCGAGCAAGATTGAATACGCTGACCTGTGTGACAGCGTTTCTGGTAAACCAGGTATCAGGGAAATGTCTGGTTGCGTTGTGATACTGAAAACCATCGTAGTCATCCACAATTCGCACTTTAGCGTTGTAGTAATTGTCACATCCAGGGTTCGCAGTGCACCGATGATGGGATGACTCGAGAATGGTGCATTTTGGTGAGAAGGGACCAAGACCGCCGACCAGAGAAACGTGCTGAACAATAAAGTTGTCGGCGCTGACTTGTTCGTTCTGGCTGATAACAACAAAGACCATTTCGTTGATCGCCTGTTCGAAAATGTAGTACCAGTTGGGAGCGGTCACGTTGAAGTGGTACTTGTTCTGGCCTAATGGAACGGGTACTCGGGTCATATTGGACGTGTAGTTCAAGAGCTCCTTTGTCTCCAGTCGCGCGGTCGAGTTATACGACGCGGTGTACGAGACGCTCGCGCCCGTTCTAATCTCTGAGGTCATCACGTCGATCGGCCGGTTCCATTTGATTTCCAAGTCATGGACTGTCGGAGTGAACAAGCGGGGACTATACCGTTTGTAGCGTTTTCCTTGATATGTTCCGCTCACCGCGATCCGGAATGGTAGGGACGGAATGGTGATTTCGGCGGCGAGATACTGGTTGTTAATTACCACTGTCCCGGGGCCGTTGGCGAACAGATCGCCTCTTTCTCCAATCAGCTCAACGAATAGTTCCTGGGTTTCGCAGTGTTCGCATTGTGGGGTGGTTACGAGGATGCTGTATGGTTTAGACGCCAGTGGATTGCCCATGAGCGGTACATATCCTCTGTGTTGCCACAGCCGACCCATTGGCGGCTGCATCAATGGCTCGTACTCAGTTATGCTGGCGTACTGGTAGAGACCCATGTTGTGGAAAATGTCGGACTGGATGTACGCTTTAAAGGACCATCCTACGACTCCTTCATTTCCGCTTTTTACCTGCAGTAGCATAAAGCATTCACGTTTTTTTCTGAAACTTTCTGTAGTACAAGTTCTTATTGCAGATGAACAGTTCGCCACGTAATTCTCGAATTTCGACAGAGCCACGTATTAAAGCTGCTTATGATAGTTCATTGAACAACATTCAGGAATACTACGTAACGATACCTTGAATCTCCAGGTGCCGGTAGTATTTGTAGGAGCATTCACCCAAGCACCCCCCACATAACTCTGGTACGATCCGCCCGACGTAATATCAATTGCCACATGGGAATCCGAACCGACATGCACCCCCAGGGGAACATCCCCTTGGAACAGTGGAACTGCAATCTCAACCTCATTCTGAGTGGAAACATCAACGGCTGCGGCTATGACCACATTCTCTTTCGCGGCAATG
>JAQGAU010004622.1:0-11327 GCA_034698045.1 Paramacrobiotus richtersi | reverse complement strand
GGGGGGCTTGTAATTGAGTAAATACGGTAAATAAGAGGAGGGGCTTCGCAAAAAACATACGCCATATAAAAGACTACGCTAATATGCACAAATTACACACGCAACCAAAACGACTAAACGTATCGAAAAACCACATGTGACAATTGTTGCCCACTTACTCAATAGTTGTCGAGTTTCCGTCATAGCATCATATTCCTGCTCCTTGATAAATAATCTGTAAAAATTCTCCCTGTCCTCTCGTCGGGCAGGAATGAGATCCGAATCCAAAACCTTTAAAACCATAGCGATAACAGCTAGCAAATAAATTTCAAAGGAGCGAAGAAGCTGTACCATTTTGAGATCGCTTTCGGAAATAGAAGACCCGCTTCGTTCGACAACCATCCGAATGTCATCGTAGTTCTTTATTCGATCAAGAACAGCTTGGCAAAATGTGCGAATATGCACCAAAAGGTCTCCATACGAGAAACTAATCGTTCCCATGGCCAACTCTAAAATACACAGACCGCAGTTTTTTAGTACCAGTACTGCTCGTGGTTGGAAACCTCACAGTACCTTTGCGACCAAACACACTAGACCGAACGAACACTGGCCGAACAGCGCTGACATTGACTGTGCCATCTTTGAAAACGGTCTGGCGGAGATATTTGAGCAAGTTGCTGACAAGACGGATGGAACGCGACCGCCGACGCAGAGCTACGTAATAACCCTTGTAGTTTCCGCTAGGTGCTGGCATCAAGACTGTGTTTAGGTTCTGCAGCAGTCGACCCAGTTTCAGTTCAATGGCTACCAATTCCATTGGGATTTCAGTACACGTTGGATCCGCAAGTTTCCGCAAAAAATCTGGAAACGAAGTTTATCATAAGAAACTTTTTTATACCGGTATCAAACGTTCCTTTTCCTTCCTTTCTGATAAGCATCAGCCCATGTAATTCTGACTTTGCGCAAAGTTTCCGCATGCACTGACAATTGTTTGAGCATTTTCTGACTTTTCTTCGCATGGCCTGATTATCAGGGCGAGTTGTACATACACTGATGGCCGACCAATGAAACCAGTTCGACGGTACGATCTATATCATCCCAGGCAGGGTCGTCCGTATCAGATGGTTCACGAAGAAAATCCGAGAGGACCACTCCATACATTTCGATGTACTGAGAGACTTTAGTCAACAAGTCCCGGAATGCCGGCCGCAACCGTACTTGATGCAGCACAGCTATGAGGAAATCCACAATCTTTCGGAATATACGAATACAATATCCATACACCGAGGAGCTTGTGCCCGCCACCCAGGCTCGTTGCACTGGATTTAAGGTGTTTCTGAAAAAAATAAGGCATAAAAATAACTATGACAGATATTTCAAACTACACGTGCACAACATTTAAACAGCTCACCTTGCATCCTTGATCACACTTAAAGCCCGCATGACATCAAAAAGTAAGACCGTCTGGATTGCTGTACGGAACGGTGTTGATTCCTGCTGATCGGGTGCATGTGTTTGTGGAGAAGCAGTCCATGCAGTCAGTGCACTCTACACAAAGCGAATCAGAATGCTTTCATCAACTATCACCCGTCAAGTACAGAAAAATAGTGGGTGCACAGATTAATATACTTTTTTGTACATATGCTTGTGTATGTCACATAAATAAGTAAACTGTGTATTACCATCTTGGTCTCAAAACTGCCCAGCACATTATCAGTATCCGTCTGCGAAGCGATGCATTGAGCAAGTTTCTGATTATCCTTGGCCAAAGTCGTCATGATACGGGAAAGAATCGAAAAATTCCGGTAGCAGAGAAAATTACCATCCAGCTCCATTAACTTCCAAAGTGAGCTTAGGGTTTGAATAACCACAGCCTAACCATAAAAAACAAGATTTTAACGTCCTCACGTACGCACGCACACGATTTGGTACCTCTCGGGGCCCGTTGACCGACACGGCATCATCCAGGAGGACTTTCAGGAAGTCGTCAAACCGCAGCGAGAGCGCATTTCGCACGTGGCTTCTTATTGCGCTGGCGGAATTCTGAACGTTTTGAAAATATCCTGCTCTCGTGTCTGTAATCAATGACGTTACCAGTAATGCACAAGCTCAACTGCGTGATATCTTAAGAAACCAGAGAATTCTGGTGTTAAATATCACTGAATAAACAGTATTACATTTCATACTAAACTGATATACATATGCATCGCTTCACACGTACAGTATACGATTCGCGGAATCTAGCACAGTCAAAAAGCTTTCTTGTCGTAGTTTACCTTCATAATTCACGTAATCCCAGTCGGCCCATTTCAGCAACAGACAAAGATTAGCATAGCAGTATTGCCTTTCCACTACTGTGGCAGCTGTTAGAAGGAGAACAGAGTGATTATCAAACTTAACAAATTCGAGAGTCTTTACTTACCCTGCATTAAAACCAGGCTAACAAGATTCGTTATGCTTTCAGCGATGAACGTGCCGAAAGACCGCAAACCGATGCTTTTATAATCCATTATCAACGTTTTCATAGCAAAACCCTCCACATTCAGAGCATCTGATTGGTTCACGGCGTGCCTGATGGGCCCGGAAAACCGCATAAATGCCGCTAACAAGGTGAATACTGTTTCATATGTGGTAGATGTCTCTGCAGTCCCCATGCCCGTTCCAATCTAGAACGAAAATATTACATTTTTTCCTATTAAATTGTGCCAGACCAGCATACCTCCTTCGTTAAAACAACGCTCAACTGAATTAGGAAAGCCGGCACGACTGGAAAGGGGAATGATTCCGCACTCAAACTTTCGGCGATTGCACAGACGAGAATATTCCATGCTTCGTAGCATTCCCTTCGCGCTCGGAGAAGTCCCACTTGCAGTGTCTCTTGCTCGATATAATCGCAAAGTGTTTTGAAATCCTTAAAAACCAAGAACAATCAGCTAATGCAAATTCTCAGTCGTTATACAACGTTCCGCATATGACCGGCTGTAATGTTCAATACCCCAGCCTCAAGAAACGAAATTCAAGTACAGCGCGACGTGAGAAAAGGAACCAAGATGCTTACATGGACCATATCCGCCCGGCTCATTCCATTTTCTTCATATCCGTGCAGCAGCTCGCGAAGATACATCAGTGTCAAAGAGGCATCATGCAGCACTTGCCCGTCATCTGTAGCAACTCTCGCCGAATTAAGGGCATCCTCCACATTGGCATAATCCAAAAACTCGAAATTCAATGACCGGACTGATATGATAGACGGAAGCGATAATTTCGCCACAGAAAACAGCCTGTACAGCAAAGAACGAGGTCCTTGATGTCCATTAGTAGATTCTGCCAGTGGGAAGGAAGCCGAATTCTCCGCTGTTGTGACAAATCCGCACAGACGGGAGATCAAATGATTTGCTGAAGGAAGCATGTACTCTTCCACCAGGATACGACTTTCTTTTGCAGCAATATGAAGAATCGCCTTCTGATGGCGAAGTAAGCCATGTGTTTCAGCATCATCTACGACATACTGCACATAAATATACAACAATCCAAACATCAATCATGGCTGCATAACATTTGTTACCGTTATTCACAAGAGGTAGTTGGTCAACGAGTTTTTCAACACTTAAATCACCGCTCCAGTCGTTTCGAATATAACGGAGGACATATGCCCCTGTCGCCTGCTTCTGGCATAGACAGTCCAGGATATCCAGCGCTGTTTCGGTTATGGTGGGGATCAATTCAAACAGTACTTTTCCCGGCTCAATCAGTTCCAAAATCCGAGGTAGGGCAGACTGGGATATTTCCACTCCTACAGCCCAATGGTAACAAGGACGGAACTATCAAAGAATTTAATATTTGGACCAGGTACCTAGTGCTGAAGCTTGAACTGTGCCATTTCGCACAGGAAATCCTAATAAAACGTGCGCCAGACTCGGATACAAACACTGTTTCTGATTTCCCAACAGCATTTTCAGTGCATCTTGGACCAATCTGTTTGATTCTGCTGTTTCCAGGCGTCTGTTTTCTTGCTGAATTGATTCCGGATCGATCACAATACAATCCGCAAAGGCAGCAACCACAGTTTTGTATAACTTCTGAAAAAGAGATGAAAATCAACGCTCAGAGTTGTTGTCCAGAGAAACCGTTGTTCTACAACGGGTACTTCGATCTGACTCCGAGCTTGATTACACAATGCGCAGTCGGCTTGTAGCTTAATGCCCCTCTCTGTCTGCGCTCAGCCTATGATACACAGTAGTGACAGTACTGCGCGCATACTGACTGCAGGCTGATCGTGGTACAAGCTGACTGCGCATTGTATAATCAAGCTCGGAGTCAAACCGAAGTACCAATAAAATACCAAACCCAACCTCATCGTAATACAATATAGAAATCCAGTCCTTGTGGTCTTCAACACGGCAAGTAACGAAGTTAACGATTTCCAGCGACAGCTGAGCGATGTCCAATCTCTTCGAGCTGAACTTCAGCAACCTTAAAAGTACGCTGGTTATAACATGGGAAAGTCAGAAGTCCGCACAGAAATATACTTCAGGAAGGTGAATATGAAATCCTTCTTCGCCGATCGAATGTTGATTGTGTTGGCCACTAGAGTCTCAAACCCCATTGCTGAGGCATTGTGGTCATGTTGCTTCAGGAAAGTCAAGAAATCATCATGATGGTTGATTACGGAGCAGAATATCTGGAGAATGCAGCAGATAACATCCTCCAAGAGTCGATGAACTGAGAGACAAGACAAGATCACACAAACAGAATCCAAACAATTCTGGGAGATATCTCACCTATTTCACTGTGACTTTTGCTGTGCTCTTCAGAGCAGATAGTCAACCAGTTAAACAGCTGAAATACAGACGCATGAGAAAAGTAAACCCAAGCGCCGAGATTAAATATGTAGTACCTTGTCGAAAAAACCATGTCCTTCCAAAATTTTCTGTCGCAAAACATAACCAGGATGAACCGTTAATGCCGGTACAAACATAAAGCTCAGCTCGTTCAAAGACTTCAAACATTTTTCAAAGAGCTGCAGACACGACAACAAAACATCCAACTGCAAAACAATTAAACCTCCAGTAAGGTACAAAACTGTTGATAATTTGATGCTTGTACTCACATGCTCTTGTGGCGAAGCAAAGCTCCGTTCGTCCAGTTTAGAGAAGACTGCTTCGTGAACATATGCAATGAACTCTTGGAACTGTTGCAAGAAATCTGGGGCTACAAACGAATCCAGTTATCGCAAATCACTCAAAACAATTACTCAATGGACGTACCGAGGGCATGGTCGGAGAGGTTAACAAAAATCCGAGACATCAGCAAGATTATAGCCTTTGTAACGGGGAACTCTCTGTAACGCACCTCCATTTCTTCCAACTCCAACTACAACATATTCTGCATGAACACAGAACTGTCAGCTCTCTGCCATCAGAATTACCTTCAATCCCTGTTTGGGACCCGTCACAGTCAGCGGTGCGAGCTACAAAAAGCTCAAAGTGAAAATGAACTCTCAGAACACCGTCATACGCTCTTACCACTGCACCCATATACTGCCAAATCAATGTGGCCGGTCCCGTTGATTTGGCGAAGGAAGCCAGCGTCAGGAGTATCGTGGCCTTCATTGTGGTGGGAATGGCACAGCTAACCAAGGTGGCCAAGATATGTAAAGGGTGATTCCAGTCAGGATTATCCGCGATATGAATGCGACTGCTTTCGTCCTGACCAATAAATTTCAACGTTTAAAGTTTAACTGTTAACGTTTAAAGTCAAACCATAATGCTAGGTAAGAAACTGCTGATTTTAATCCAGCAGTGAGATGATTTTAGCCACAACCATGACGAATGGGACCATTTCAAAAAGAACCGAAAATTATTACTACGTACATATTCTGCAATTTTCCCGATGAGTTCGACCAATGCGTCAAATGTTTCGTAGTCCTCGGGTGAACATTCTTCATTTTCGACTCGCGAGCGCCAGCCGAGCGACGAACCGTTCCATATTTTATGGCGAAAATCATTCAGTGCGCGGAAGAAATTTTCATAACTCAGAATTCCTGAAGTATAACAAAGAATGTAGATTTCGCGCATGGCATCAAATTCTCAGAATCGTACGCGAGCGTCTTGATCGGAGATAGTTGTTCACCAATTTTGCCAGCTCTTCATTCGTGACTGAGCGAGAAATCTGGCGGAGGGTCTCAATCAGCGCTGTGGCTTCCGGTTGTTGTTCCTCTCCGACACGGCGCAATAAGCGATTAAGAGGCTCCTACGGCCATTAAGGTTCCATGACACAGAGAAAACGATCGTACAGTAAAGAGCCAGATACACTTACGGCCTGTGGATCATCAATACTGATTCCACGATCCAACGGACTAGCGCGGCGATTTCTAGAATCCTGCCTCAGAATCCCCGGGGGATGTGCCATGATTTCGCTAAATGTCGCTGGCTACAGACTAAATTACGAGCGTTGCAGGTTCCATCAGGCGACTTTTCCTAAAGATCCAACCCAATGTAATCAATTTATTTCTCGCTTGAAAATGACTGAAAATCTGAAAAACGGAATCAGGCCTACGTCTTGTTCATAAAGCGACCTTGCCGGGAGGATGCTACCTCCTGTTATATTATTCAGCGAACAAGCAGTAACAACCTCCTGGGAGAATGTTGAAACAACCGCAGGGCTTTACCGTACCTTTCACTACTTCCGGTGATTTATTTTAGATGCTTTTCTAAAAACAAGCTAGCAGTTTGAGTTTACATTTGAAATTTGGTGTCTCACGTACAGAATTTCTGTCTTTTTTAGTCACATCTTGGTAAGCTAGCCTGCACTGCTAGAAGTCATTTAAAACGTTAACCAGAAACCGCATCATTTCTTCGGAATTGAAGTTCTAACGACTGGATAGAAACTAGTGGGAGCATGTCGAAGCCTGCAGTAAGTATCTGAATCCGTGAATATTTGCCTTATCATTAAATTTTTATGATTTTGTTAGTCTTTGTTTTTGTGAGACTTGTCGCCTGGTACTTCACAAGGCTCGCATCAAATGGACTAGGAACTGGCTGGTTTTTGGATTAACCAGAAACTCCATTGATTTTTAGAATGCCACCTCTGCGCCATCTGGAGCTGGTGCGCACAATCAGAACCGCGGTGGCGAACCAGAAAGACGCAGACCCAAGGAAACATTGTTTGAATTAGGTCGTTACCTTGATAAAACAATTCATGTCAAATTTGTCGGAGGTCGAGAAGCTAGCGGTGTGCTCAAAGGGTATGATGCCTTACTGAATCTTGTGTTGGATGAAACTGTCGAATATCTCCGAGGTATGACCAAAGTCACAAAGTGTGAGATATCATAATATTTATATACGTTTTATACTCGGTGGCAGGTGCCAGCAGCGACGCATCCAGCCCTCATTGCATTGAAATAACTTCTTCCGCATGTGGCATAGATTTTTTTCCGACGATTTCTCTCGTTCTGCCCGACTTGGTCTTGATATATTATGGCGACCACCTGTGGTCCTTCCTGGGGGAAAGCCAGAAACAAAACCTTTTTCGGGAGTCAAAAAATCAAGCACGGTAATCCCATCCAGAAAACGGGAGAAATTCGAGTATAAGGCAAAAAATATCTGTCGCATCGGGAAGGAGTTAGTTCAACGCACATACGGCTCGACGCGTGCTGGGTGTCGGCTCTTTCAGTGTCTAAAAATACAAACCTATACAAAAACAATAACAGGAGTTTAATGCCTATTTGTCAATAAGTCATTATAAGTGGCAAAGCAGTGAAATTGAAATTAGGTGACCCCGATGAATCGGCAAAAGCAACGGAAGATAAAAGACAGCTCGGTTTGGTTGTTTGTCGCGGCCCCTCGATTGTGATGTTATGTCCTGAAGGAATGGAGCCGATCAGCAATCCATTCGTCAGCGGTGGAGAATAGGCGGGAACCGGAGTCTTCACTTGGCAGTTTTACTCGTCTCGGACGAAAAAATTTTCGAATGGCGTTTTACTTTCTTACATGATTGTTTGTGGCGACTCCTTTAGTTTTTAAACAAGCATTTGCTAGGTATTTCGAAAAACTGTTCTGTATCACGGATCTCTTGCGTTTTCATTGGTTTGATTCCGTCGCCAAGTATATGGAAGTTATTGAAAGTAGTGCGCCGTACCGCGAAAGGAAAACAATAAATGTTATTTAGTAATAACTCAAAAAATGAAACACTGTAAAGAAGATGCTGTCCAGGAGGTGAATGCTGTAGCCCTAGCGCTTACTACGTGCGGTATTCGCGGAGCTCCGCAGGACAAAACGTCGTGAAAACGACAACATTCCAGAACAAAGCACAATTTCCTTTTCGCAAATACAAGATTCTTGTGTCAACTCCATTAGTCTATTTTGTATGCAGTACTTATTAATTTATAGTTTTCATCATAAACTATTTAGTGAATTTTTGGATTCTTCGTGTTAAATCCGTGGTGCATCTTGTTCTCTACCGGACACATTCGCCGCAGACCAGCAGTTAATCAAAGTTAGTATCAATTATGAATTATCATGTTATGTTTGCGATAGACAAATGGTTAGAAGTATGTTTCACAGCTGCCGCAGAATGGTAATATCTGTTTTAGCTTTGGGTTAATTGTTGGAGTTCGCGTGAATAGCGGCTTGGATGGGCGGGAATACGCACCTCCTAGAAACTAACAAGTTACAAGTAAGGAGAATTAGTCAATCAAATTTCAATGGAGTCCAGTGTGGCCAGTGTTGATGAGACCCCGAAAGACAGCTCGGACAAAAACCGACTTCGGTTCTTGAATGAGTTAAAGAAACTAATGAACGAAAAGAATACACTGGAGTCCATGCGTGCGGAAATCAAGGAGCAGCTTCGTAAGCTTCAGGTACTTATTTACCAAGTTACCAGCTGAACCGTAATTTTTGTCACGAATTTGACCACCGGCAGTGAACTGTATATTAATATGTGTTAACAGGATTTCCATACAGTAGCTGAGAAGTAGCGAAATTTATTTAACCTCGAATTTAAAGAGCACGCTTTCCCTTATCTCAGTAGACCAGTTTTCCAGTGGATAATGAATATTCGTTTACATATTATTGTGTCGTTTATATATACATTTGCTTCTGCGTGAGCATTTGCTTTTACGTTTTGTTTCCTAACTATACCTAGAAGCTGTCTAAGAAGCAGCTACAGTATTTTGCGTAATCTGAGAATTCGTTATTTGTAGCACGAACAGCGTTATGCGACAGATCTGCTCAACTGTATTAACCGCATACCGAATCTACAAAAATCGTCCGATACAGCCCAAGATAACCATGTGGATTTTATACAGCTCGACGATCCTTTGATCTAATGGGACTCGGGAATTTGGGGTAGAACCGCCGATTTTGTGATGAATTTGGTTAGTTCATGACGCTGCCTTATAATGGGTGTGATTTTTGGATGACTTGATTTGTTTCGAATAGCGACTGTCAACTTCAGTATTATTCGTACAGACGTTATGACAGGCACAACTTCTCGAGAATGTTATGTTTAAAAAGTGTTCTTAAGGCTAAAAGCAAGCCTGCGATGTAGCAGTTCGTAACATTTGGACGCGAGCAGACTCCCAGATTAGCCACAAAACTTGCGTCAAAATACAGTGTGATATGCAGCATTGGCATTACAAACTAAAAAGTACCGGATTCGTGGCTACTTAAAATATTCTGAATCGCATTTCCATCTTGCTTCCGAATGTTGAATAAGACACAAAAAACGTACAACATTGGCGAACGCCTATTCTTCAATCCACAGTCCGTTTAATCCGTTCATGAATAATTTCAAGATTACAGTGTTGTCCGAAATGATAAACAGTAATAATAATTACAAAATAAACCCTGTTAATGCGACTTCATCTCGGGATGGCATTTTAAAATAATCGCTAAAATCTGAGAACAGTCCTGTTACAAACAGAGAATAGCATAGGAATGTCCGACGCGATCACGAGGAATTAGCCGTAAATCGCTCCCATGTTTCAGAAAAACATTCCCGGCGGTCTGTGCTGGATTGATCCCAATGCCATCGTTGGTTATCACTGCGCTGGTCGCCGGAGGTACTTTAAACTCTTCCGCGGCAAATTTTACAACGGCAGTAAACGGGGTTTCCTCCGGGACCGATAGCACTTTGAATGGTAACTTCGGATCCGAAGTCAGGGTTATCTTAAATGTCACTTTTGAGGCCATTAGGCATTAGGGATGGACAAACCAAAAAATTTACGAAGTAACAATTCTTGACGGCTATATTCGCAAACTTCAGATCATAAAGTACGTAGCTTATACGGTCTGATAGGTAAGTACACACTACGAAAAAACCCTTTCAGTTTCAATTTCTTCGTAAATAGTTTGTTAATCTCATATCGCCTGAAATATATTGACTGAAATATCGCCTGAATGACGTGGACCTGAAAACGAGAAATCGTGCAGTGGCAAACACGGCAGCAGTCAGTGCCAGCAGACACCCTCCCCATGCGCGGGCATGTGTGTCACCGTAGTATGTTGAAATACTCATCGTTTTACTTTTGCTAGAAAACATCGATGAAAAAAATTCCTAATGTAACGTTTTGAATCTTTTTACGGATCAAGGATGACATAGCTGGGAATTTTTGTACCAGAATAGATGGACGAGATCAAACATTTGTTTTCTGGAGAACGAAAGGCCTTGAAATGCACTTTCAAGGCAGTTTCTACTTTCTAATTGCTCGCAGTGGGAAGATTACTGTAATGGGGTAATCGGTTATCTGGTGGACGCCCCGGGCGCTATGAGCCGGTAATACACAACAAAATCAAATTTAAAGAAAACTCATCCCAGTTCCTGGTGGAAATTAAAGTACTGATAATCCTTTACCAAAATTAATAGGGGTGGACGCTAGTTTCGCTTCGCTCAACTGAAGTTTTTGGCATTATCAAGGCAGATGACCATCTGCCTTGGCATTATGCTGCCGAATGCATGCTGCAAGTTATTTTGAAGGCCAGGTGCAAAAATTTTCTGCATGCCCTAAAGCCGGAACAACAGTGATCCCAGATATTTGCTGGGCAGCGGTCGGTGTCGACGGTTTAATTCTTAGTTCCATTACCGTAGCTTGTACTACTATTGATCGTACGTACAGTGGCAAGCACTAATGCTACTATAGTATGACTGACAAAATCTGCAGTTCTGATGTACCAGTGGTCCAACGATAGGGATGATAACTCGAGCCAAGAAAAACAGTCCGTACTCATCGCCACCAATCTAACGTAATGATAATTTATTTCAATATAATACAAAAAAACAAATCAGAAAAGATCTCGAAAACTGTTCAAAAAGCCAACTTCTTACAGCCTCAGACTAGAGAGCAAAGG
>JAQGAU010004621.1:0-11327 GCA_034698045.1 Paramacrobiotus richtersi | reverse complement strand
ATCCTCTCAACCTCGCCGCTTCGGTGCAGCGGCTTTTTGTGACCAGGCGACATTTAATTATCATCATGCTTGATTGGGTCCGTGCGTCGGTATAAATAGAAAAATATCCGGTAGCCGAAATAACACGGTTAAAAATGGAATATGATTATTGGAAGAAGATTAATGGGAAATGCGAAAATTTGTATTTATTTATTGATTTAATTTATTATATTTTTAGGTTAATGTTCTGCAGTAGTTTAAATCATTAATTTTTATGGATAATTATGTAAGAAATCGTGAGAGAATTAATTGGCAATTTTGCAGAATATTTCCGAAAACTTTCATCAGAATTAAAAAAACTGCGAAAATAGAAAGAAGCTTCCTTGCTTAATCAAATTTTAAAAGCGGCTGTTTTCGTGGAAATAATTTTTTCAGTACTAGTCGATGTTTATGCGTAATATTCGTCTATGTCTATGTAGTATTCGTCTTCATGCCTTGAAGTAAGAATTTAACTTAAAATTATTTTTACGCCATAAAGATCCTTTTTATTGAAAACTTCCGGTGTTATTTAAATTTTGTATGTTTATTTAAAATTATTCCACTTTATTCCCACTTAAAAAAACTAGGTTACACCCGGTTTCTGCGTGGCATTTAAAAATCTAAATCTTTCTCTTCTGCCTTAAATTCCAGGATTATTTAAATTCACTGGCACTGTTTGGAATGTTGATTTTATTCGGTAATTCAAATCCCGTCCTGCTAATCCGTATTGGGGCGCTAACGACGCTGAATGGTGTGTGTGTTTGTATATGTTTGGGGGTTCTCAATAGAATGGACGGCTGGCCGGAGGGGTTTAACTATGCAAAAACGCCAGCCCGAATGGTGTCTGTATGGTGTGTTGGCGGCTAATTATTCATAACAACACGCTCAATGGCCACAAACCATTTTTCGGCGCGGGTGAACTTTGCGTAAACGGGGTGAGCGTACAGTACCGATCGGCAGCCGGCACTTGAACAAATCCGCAGTGTGTGTTTGCTGAGGACTATATTTCTCTCCCCCCCACTTGAGAATTGTAGGGGAAAATATCGTTTTCCAAGTTGGATTTGACAGCGTTTGGTTATCCTGCAGGCTTTAGGTGTTAAACTCTGAAAAAATGTTTTATTTGAATATTTTCCGAGTTTCTTTTACATTTAATTATAATTTTCCGTTGAAACGTTTTGTTGAATATTTTTCGAGTTTCCTTTACATTTAATTTTGGTTTCTCGTTGAAAACTTGTTGTTGAATAATTTTCGATTTTCCTGTATATTTAATTTTCTGCCAAAACTTTTATCGAATAATAGTTGTAATGTCTGATTTTTCTTTGCAGTTGATGTTTTTTTCTTTTGAAGCTATTTTATTGAATAATTTTCCATTTTCGTATACTGTTAATTTGCTCTTTCGGTTGAAACTTGAAAGCTTTTTATTGAATATGTGTTGGTTTTCCTTTACGCTGAAAACTTAACGACATTTTGAGTTAACAACTTTGATTGAATATTTTCAAGTTTTATTTTACGATTAGTTTTGATTTTATATATAAATAATTTCCACTTTTTCCCGTGTGTTTTAAGAGCGAAAAATATATGGTGAAATCTTTAGTGAAATTTTTTTGCAGATGTATGACAAGTTTTATCGATTGCTTTCTGTTCGAACCGGTTGGGGTCAGTTGCCGAGATTTTTTGAATGAATTTTTGTGGTAGTGAAAAAGAACGGTTTAGTAAAGTTTTTGTTATGGTAGTTTTACGATCACATGAACAGTTGTTATGACAAGTGGCATATTCGTATCTGGTGAAAATGGTAGTGCAGAGTCACAAAAAAATATTTCCCAACTCCCGAGCAATGACGTTTTGTGTGCAAACCTTTAAAAAACATGTATATTACTTTTCAGTTTTTACTTCGCACTTACGAACAAAAATGTAAGTGTAATAAATTTGTTTAATTAGAATAATTCTGTATATTCGTAAGCATCATTTGGATCGTCACCTAAACCGATCGATCCAATTTATCGATTATTTCTCATCCCGATAATATCGCGATGATGAATTTCCAAATGGAATTATGCTTGATCCATTCTTCTCCCTTCGTGCGATCGATACCGTCGGCATCCTTGTTCGAAAAATAACATTAATTTACTCGGCTAACCGGAAATTGGAGGTAGATGCCGGCGCGCGAGAGGGAAAAAACGTTGCGCCATTCGTGTCAAGGCGAAAGTGCAATGCGCGCTCATTTTAATGTGTTGCGCTGCTGACGGCAGTGAAGATTTATGGAAATATACGACTCATGCTGTCACAGCGGTTCTCTGATCAATGTATTGTCTCCTTAATGTCCTCATGTATTTCCGCCTTGAATCCATTATGGATTTTTTGTCAAGAGTAATGTGACGGGTTTTTTTTCGCTCGTTTATGGATTTTTAATTGAATTATTTTGCGAAAAAATGCGACGTTTATAGCGGTCGTTTTTTGCGGGTTTTTATAGGCATAAGAAATTACAAAACTTGAGCTGCGAAAACGAGAAATGTAGACAATTTTGTTTGAAATTTGCAATGAGTAAAACTCTTATTCTCCTTTTTTTATACATGAGTGAATATCGTAGTGTTGTGGCTTGTGGTGATGCGCATTTATCAGTCGAAAAGCCGTTTTCAAAACAATGTTGTTCATGCAATTGGTGCAGAAAAAATCTTTTGGTTTTTTCTTTATTCAATCCATTATATTCCAATGTTTTTCCATTTTTTTTACTCGATTTCAGGCTGCTACGATGAGCTATACTGATTTTTATTGTTGATATACGTAATTTGTGTACACGTGCTGCAGTTCAAGCAGCTATGAATTCTTGCTTACAGATAATGATTATAATTTTCCTATATATCTTACAACAGAAGAAAAATGTTCTGGGAGTAGAATTCTCTGAAATAACACGAACATAAAACAAAGCCTTAGAAATATAAAGTGATTTGAAAAAATATATCGCAGTGCGTACCCTACCGATCAAGAACATGCTGCGTTTAAATACGCATTTGATAAATAAATAATGGATAAATAAATAGGAAATCATTTCCAGCAACGTGAATTGTAAAACAATGACGGCATAATTTGCGCATCGATGGAAGCCCGTTGAAAGCGCTCCGATGAACAGCAGTCTGTTCTTGGCCCGCCACTTGAAGCCGCGTGGCGGATAATGAAAAGAACATCCTTTCTTTCCCCATAGCATAGTTTGGCGGCGGAGGAAATGGGGAAGCAGTGTGCTGGTGCGGGGCGGATCGGTTTCCGGTCGGCTGTGTGTGTGTGCGATGCTAAGCGCGACCAGAGTGCGATCAATGCCTTTGTCTTGCGCCCGGGACACTTGCCGCACCAAGTGCCCGCGCGCCCCAACCGACGCGTAATGGCTCTTTAGGCGCGGATGGGGAGAGCGTTGTCTGGGGAATTTGGTGCTTGTGTTGTTTTTTTATGAGGCGGTGTGGGTGATGGTTCTCGATGAGGGCGTTAGGTGCGAGGGATTGTTGAGCGGAATTTGTAATGAGGGAAAATGGAAAAGGGAGGTTTTTAAGTTCGGGTTAAGTACCTTTTAAAAATGAGTGTGCTTAAGTATTTTATTTTTTGTTTATGCTTCAACTTTCCCCCGAACGTTTTGAATTGGTGGAATTTTTTTGAGTATTTTTTTAGTAGATGTAGGTATGTATTTCTTGTTATTGTTTCGAAAATGAAAAATGTAAATTAGTTTTACGAACTTTCCAGTGCAGTTCTTTCACGTATCTTAGTTTTCATGTTCGAACTGAATTTGAAAAAAATAAGGTTTTTGTTTTTCTGAATTTTTGTTTCGTTATTACAGAATTTTTATCTGATATTTTTTATATTTCATTCAGGCGAGGAATTTAATTTTTTTAATCCCATAAATTCGATTTTTTGGCAGATATTGTTGCATTAATTTGGATATTTTTCGTTAAGTATTGTTTAGTATTTTTTATTGTTTTTTTAGCTTTTAAATGGTGCATTTGTGAAATTGTTTTCCTACTAATCGGGGGCGAAATTTGCATTTGATTGGCTAGTCATGATTCGAAAACAAATATGTTTGGCTGTGCATTTTTTTGACCTTTGTTGATGGTGGTGACGGAATTAGGTATGCAAATGTGTAGTGAATGCGTGAGCCTAATTCACTGGGTTTTGGTGCATTGAGATGCAGAGAGGTGTGAAGGATTAGGCTGCACTTGATTGTCAGTGGTAGGAGCGTGTTTATTCGAGTGCGCAGAATAATAAGCATCGTTTTCATCCATGAATTGACCGCTTACACAGTGCTTACCTAAATATTTGCCAGATCCATCACAGCACACGGTAATGGTGCCAATGACTGGCACATGTGATGCCGCAATCACAAAAGACGAAATCCGATCGCTTTTTCTTCTGTTCTCATTTTTTTTCTCATCCAAAATTCAACTAAACCGCTAACCAGCAGAAAAAAATGCTAGATTAATTTACGATCTCGTCTATATTATCTACGAATTATCGATTTTAGATTGTTGTTAATTTGTTTTTCTTTTGTGCAAAATTTTATCTTAGAAAAATCGTGGAAAAATTTGGTTTGAAAACGGGTAAAAAAAATGGCCCATTGGAAAGCTGCACTTACAGTGCAAGGTTGGCGTAGTATAATGCTCAAAGCATACGGCCCAACAGTGCAGTAGTCTACAAAGGCGTACCGTAATATGCATTCGTTTCCTATTGAAGTCCTTCCTTTTTCCTGCAACTGATTTTAATGTCCCTTTAACATGATCTTACAAAAATTTCCTTTTATTCCTGCCAAATTAAAGTATTTAAGAACTATAATTATTTCGGTTTTATTGAGCCGGAGTTATGACAAATTTTGCGAATTCTGATATTGATTAATATTTATATCAATTTATTGTTTATTATCAATATATTTTCATAAATATATTTGATAAATTTGTTTGATGAATATATTTGACAAATATATTTGATAAATATATGATTTTTTGATATTTTAATATTTTAATTGTTTTTGAATTTTCTCCATGTTTTTGGCTTTATATTTCCTTATGATTATGAGGATGTTTTTGATTTATGGTGGTTTTAAGTTGATAATCGGTTGCTGAATTACATTTTATAACCCATCTTCGTTGCAGAATATTTCTTTTTCTCAGTGTATGTGTGCATTTCTGAACTGTAATAAATTAATAAATAAATCAACAATAAATCCTCGCTGTGCAAACAATCACCGTGGAATTTGTCATGCCACGAATTGAAATGCATCGCTTATCTTCTGCCACATGCGATTATTTACGATGTTTATGTAAAAGCCGGATTCGGTGATGGAAGCCAGGCATCTGGCTCGTAAATGATTAAACGACCTGCATTTCTCGTATTTATTATTCACACTCCACAGCTGCCATGAATACTATAATATAACGGAGCATGTGCGTAGGCTGACATGATTGTTGGTCCGGTTTCGAGGCAACTCGAGAAGGTGTGAAAATACGGCTGATACGTGATGTGATGATTTTTGGTGTCAATACATGCAGTTTGTGCATCTTTTTACCGGTACTCTGCTAGTTATTTGAATAACATTTAAGAGAAGAACGAAGAAATTGTCATTGAATCGGGCACATCCAGGTAACTGCACGTGCGAGTTAGCGTAGTGTAATGGCTCAGTAATCGACAAGTTTCTGTATTAACATTACTGCTGTCCGTGGCGATAGCAGAGCAGCTACAGTGCCATTGGCCAACATCTAGAAATTTGTCTAATGCTTCTGTCTAGCTGGTATTGAGAAGTTTAATTAATAATTTCTAACTGAAGTGTAAAAAATGTTTACAGAATTAAATCCATTTGTAAAAATAATTAATAACTGGAATTGTACATTTCCTTTTGTAAACTTCGTGAATCAGTATTTCGTATTGTAGTATTGAAGTATTGTACCAGCGAACTAAATGCAGTTGCCAGTTGTGTTATGATATTAATAACCTATCAATTCGAAATGATTTTAGTAATAGCGGTAAGTGTGAAACCGAGGCGCGCACATGCACGATAATGGCGATTGTACAGAATTAGCGTGAATGCCATGTTGCAGTCGTAGAGATCGACGTAGTGGGATGGCTCTTGTGTGCCGTCCTGGAACGATGCTCTTATCTGCAACCAAAATATCATTTAAATATGTATCTGCAATCGGACTGTAAATTTTTGCAGCCTTCTAAATAACGCTCCTTGAATTATATTTTTTAATTAATTAAGAAATATCGACAAGGAAATGGATTTGCGGCCAAATGTCGGTCAGTTTCCAGTTGTGCATTGTATGACTAACGCGGCATAAAAAGTCATTTTTCTGAATCTTTTCCGCTTGAAAATCGTTTCCCAGTTGGACTGAAATGTAGCCGTACAACCCCCACTTTCCCGTGATGCAGTTGGATGAAAAACAATTGCCAAGACTGCAGTTGACAGTTTGAAGCGAAGTGTGCACTTAGGCGTGAAGGCAGTTGGTTTGTCTGTCTACGGGCAATTGTTTGGGGGGAAAAATGATAATCAGGGTGATGGTGTGAGGTTTTTTGGCCAGCGATGTAGCTTGAAAAACGATCCGTTTCCGGTGTGTGATAGTTCAAGGGGAATATGATATGAAGATGCGTGTGAGTGGACATGTGTTTATGGGCTTGGGAAAGAAATGATTGGCGCACAAAAAATACACTGCTGAATGGGTGGATTGATGCGGTTGTGTTCTGCTTGATGAGTTTTATGATACAAATTATGATGATTAATTTTAAACATGCAAATCGTACAGCGTCTGTCTGGGTGCTGAGAAAATTACAGTTGTGGTCCGAATTAGCTGAAGGAAAATGGAGACAGGTTTTGGTTAAAACGAAGATTTTTTCTTTATTTTGAAATGTTATACTAGAATTGAGTGTTATGATGATTTCTGCTGAAGTGGCATGTTTAATTTTAAATGCCGAATCAACGATTCCGGCTGCGTGACTTGATACCAGGCATTCGTTTAAGGACGACTAGCTAGTTGTCGGGTCGTTCTGGGGCAGAGCGTGCCACGTTCACAAGTCACAATTTTAAACTGGCTAAACAACACTAGTAGATGCAGAAATGAATGTTCTACATCAGACTTATTTTAGTTGAATTATAGCTACTAAACTTCAAATGCTGCATGACTTTAAAGTCAAAAATTTTGAGTACGATTTCTGCGGCATGCGCTTAGTCAAAAAATTATATAGAAACGCTATGATGTTCGTAATGCTATGACAAACTTATTAGTCGAACGAATTGTCAAAATACATTCACTGAAAAACGTAATAAATCAAAAACAATGCAGGGGGGACAGTGGGGGGACAGCCCCTATTGTTTTTTGCCGTTTGCAACTGTTGTTATTAATATATCGAGATTTCCTCCGACGAAGAGGGTTTTAATGTGATATCATTATTTTAGAGATGTCTTACTTAATTTTCCTATATTTTGGTGATTTGTTATCGAATTAAACTTGATTGTTCACGGCATGCGTTTAAAGTTGGAGTGAAGTAACGGCTGCCATGCCACTACTGAAATCATGCAGCTGGCGCCGTATGTAAGAAACGGCGGGCCGGCGCCAGCTTCACTAGCGGGAACGAGAATGAGAGAGAGAGCATCGCAATGCCGTATGGCCGTCCACGCTCGTCTCTTGCTTGCTTTCTTCGTATAGACTGTACAAAGCGATCATACCGGCTGCACTGCTTAAAAGCGCCAAGGAAAGCAACGCAAACAAATGTATATCTGTTGAGGAAATTTACGCCTCTAACCGTACTTTATAGTAAATTCTTTACTGTTATAGAAAAAAAAAGATATAATTAATCTGAAAATAGTTTTATATAGAAGAGATTACGCTTTACACAGCAGGCTAGATACCCTATCGCGAATTACTACTGTTTACTCCTCCTTAAGGTGGCGGCATCTTAGCCATTTTACCATTTAGCGCGATATATCTGGGATTCGATACAGATTTACTATATATTATATTTTAATAATTAATTAAGTAAAAATTATTTAATGTATTTCTCTGGGATTTAATGTGTCGAAGTTTTTTTCTACGTCTCCGAATTGGTGAATAAAATGACAAAAAATTGTTTGTTGAAGGGTTTAGTTTCGGGTGCTACTTAGTTATCGAAATGTGATATCTCAAGACGGTGACTCAGGTAGAAGGGGATTTGAGCAGCCCATGTACTACGAATAATCACATGAAGTGCTTTCGGAACGCTAAATTCGGCTAAAAATGAGAAATAACCCAAGTCTGCTTAGCATTTCGTTGGGTACATGCTACAGCAGATCACTTCTAAAATGATTTAAAAAATGACAAAAATCGCTAATCAGATAGACTGGCCAAAACCAAAACGTGATAAAATCGATCAAAATAAATTAAGATTGGTCACGTGGAAGAATGAACCGAATTATTTGTTAAATTTAAGCGAATGCATTGTGGTGAAATGCGTGAGGTTATTATTACTTAAATTTGTAGGGAAATCTAAATGGTAGTGCTAATTTCGTGGTCTGATTTTGTTTGTGTTATTTCCAGGTTATGATCCGGAAATATTAGCTTCGGAAAAAAGGAAATCTGTCAATGGCGACCGCTCAAGGTATATGGTTCTTTGTAATGACAGTTGTGCTTTTTTGTATTCCGGAATTACGAGTTTTTCTGTAGATTGATTTGCCGAATATCTCTAGTATCTTGTTGAGCGCTGATTTTTTTAAATTTTATTCGTTGATTTTTTTTAAGTAAACTTGATCATTTATTTTTTGAACAGTTACAAAAAACACAACCTGATTGTAGTAACCAATCAAACAGATTAAAATGAAGGTTTTGTTTTTGGATTTAGATGTGATTTGCACATGATTTAATTTATATAGCGTTTATTTATTACTTAATAACTCCTTGTAAATAACTAATGAATTCTTTGGTGATTAATTGTATATTATGCACTGATACGTTTTTCAAAAATATTAGATGTTTGTAGGCGTTATTTTTTTCATTTTTGTAAGTCTTTTTCCATTATTGAATTTTTATCTTCCGCAGATGCCCGTCGGGCACTGGTCATTCTGGAGAATATCCAGAAGAAACTGCGCGCCACGAACCGTCTACAGGTGGACGGGGAGTTGAATAAGCTGATTGGGGTGTTGGAGAGTCCGGTTTTCAAGGGATTGCTGCAGCTACAGGACAGCATCACCCACATCAACCAACGGAATGTGGTCAATGCCGACAGTGTTGTCCTGGATGAATTCGGCACTCTCCACGTTAAACCCCCGCTGATGCATACGACCAACACGTTTGAGAAGGAACTGGTCAGTTTCTGAATGTTTACGGCGAGATTTACGAAAAAATGTGCATGCGTAATGTTTGTGAACATTTGTGGTATATGGGAACTGACGTAGTGTATGGGCTATCATGTCCCGGACGCTTTACAGCGTTATGTGTTCGACACTCGACAAAACAGCCTTGAAAACATAATGTTGAAATCAGTTCTTTGTTACCCTGTCTTCGGGAAAAAGTTCATCTTGTTTTCGTCGTATTTAACATTTTTGAAAATTTTGTTTAGGAAGTATTTTATGGCTTGTTGTGCCAACAGAACGTGTCGTTATGAAGGTTCGTCCTGAAATGTTTAACCGGTGACCAGATTCCCGTGAGATCGTTTAGTTTTTGATTATTGACGGTTTTGAAAAGCAGTTTCAAAAATAACGGCAAGGACTTTTCTAACGAGTTCGTTTGGTATCTTTCTTGGAACAGCACGTTTGGTGGAGTTATCGTAGTGTATGGGCTTACCGATTTTGGCCATCTTAAGACTTGCGTAATGCCATAAACATGTGCCATGTACACTTTGATTTGAAACTGTCTTTTATCTCTTTTTTTCCTGTTAGTTTCGTATCGTGTACCTACAATTACCGTTCTTAATTTGGTAATTTTGAAAAAAATTGTTTGTAAATCTGAATGAAATGTTTTGGAGTTTATCTGATGAATTATGAGCGAAGTTTTTTGTTTTTTCAAATTAGAAGGTATGAAAAATGAACGCTGACATTTTGCAAATTTTTCCATGGCTTCGAATGCGAGGGGGTAATTATTTTGGGATGCGGTTGACAAAATCTACCGCCATTTGGTTGAGAAAATACAGTCATTTCGTGTTAGGTATTTGTTCACACCGACAGTATCGTAGTACAAGGGGGGCAAGTCACGTTTCCCAAAATCTGTAGGAAGACTGAAATCTGCCTGCATTTACGACATGAAACTGCAGTTTCATAAACTATTTTTTGTTTTGCTTTCCCTGTCAGCTTTTCCTTGGGATACAAATTTCTCGTACAAACAGTGTAGTTGGAAAATTGGAATTTTCAGATAAAATCGGATTACGCTGTATGATTTTCTGATTGCTGTTCATCTCGCCTCATTGAAAAGTCGATAGCGACGTAGTACAAGGGCTAACGTAGCGGTGGGAAATTCGTACCCTTATAAGCCTTATTAGCATAGTGTAAATGAATTTGAGCTACAAAGAAGAATTTTTGTAAGAAATTACTGTTTCTACATATTTCGCTGAAATGGTTTTAAAAAATTCACTAACAAATATGAAATTTATTTTTTCTCCGTACGTGGGATGCTCGGTTTACGAGATGTTTTTGCGGTTTCTAGGTGTGGCATCCGCCTCCCGTCCAGCAGTCTTTCCGTCAGGAAAATGGTGGAAAATTCCCGGAATTGCATGGTCTTTTGTCGGCGCGTCAGAATCCTCGTTTACTGGTGAGCTGATTAGTACAATACCGTAATAATAATATAAAGTATTTATAGAAAGGTGGCCACATTCATTTACTGGGTTAAAATTTTTTATTTAATTAGAAAATAAATAAAACAATTTAAAAAAATGACTTTCCCTTAACTATTAAGATAAAAACTAATAAAAATCATATTTTTCGGTTTTAAATTGGAACAGCGGCGTATGCAACATTTCCTGTTGCTTACATTGTTGATTTGAAAAAAATTGATTTTGTGCATATTTACAACCATAAAGTCGAGAAATATGTAGAATAGTTTCGCTGCTTGTCATGGTTAAAATTAGCATGCTGACAACACGGGGAACCGAACAAGTTACTTTTTTGTAAGTTATTTATCGATCAGATCGCTTATTTTTCAAAAGTATGGTATTTATTGTTGTCATACGGCTGATACTATAATTTCTCAAGTAATTGAGTCAATCAAAATCTGGATAACCCAATTACATTTAAACTGCTGCCTTATACTGGATTCATACTTTTCTGTTTTGCGCAAAACAGAAACAGAAAATCTTTTTCTGTTTTCAAAACAGATCCAAAC
>JAQGAU010004620.1:0-11334 GCA_034698045.1 Paramacrobiotus richtersi | reverse complement strand
GCCGGCAGCTATTTTCTCCGCACTAATTACGCTGCTGTACAATCATGACTGGTCAGCTATGCAAATCACCTCAATCTGATCGGCACGGCACAGCAGCCGGCCACTTAAGGTCATTTGCGCTAATGGGCACCGGATTAACACGAATCAATGGTTGTACTGGTGTAGAGTACTGCAGTAAATTAACTGATTGAACATGGTAGAAAATTATAAAAAGTGATCGAACGTTGAGCAACAATCAGTAGTACTTTTTTTACTAATTTTTAGTTTGCACGCTTTTTACGTGCATATGTCAAAACTAGTTTTTTACCGGGAAAATTGTTAAAGAACAAGTACTATATTACCGTTCTTTTAACACAGATTGTGAAACTTCAGTCCGTGGCATAAACATAACAGAATAACCCATACAGTTGATATTCGGCGTTTTATTGCTAGTTGCTAGAAAATAGCCAATTTGTAATCGTTTTCCTCGGAAAACCATTCAGTCTTTGAGTTTACTGTTTCAACGCTTGAGTTGTTCTTGCTGATTAATCGAATATTACAGGAAATACTTTTTGGCGGTTAGATGAACTTAGATCGGAAGCTGCGGTAACCCAACTAAACCGACATCACTCTATCGACTTGACATATGACTTGATTGACTTCTGTTTGTTACACTTCCTCTATGAACGTCAATGTCGCATTCCTTGTTTGCCTGATTAATTAATTACCATTAGAGTCCCATTGTCCTCCATTCCCCATAAAACTCCTAATAACCATCATAACCATAACACGCCACCCCGCACGTGCGCCATTCCAACAAAAACCCAGTTAACGATAACGCCGCTGCGGCTGACTGGGCGCAGCCGCATACGGCACCATTGTCCGGCCGTGTAAAAAGATAAGCAAATTAATTAAGCAACGAGCGTAATGCTGTGGCTATATGGAAATCTATTTGAATTGGGGTCAGACCACTTAACCAGCCCTGGCCTCTGTCAACGCAATCCGGGGCTTTGTTTCACTCGGGTATTGTTTTGTTCTGGTGCAGGCTGTATATAGCCACCTGGCTTGGTTTTTCTGACGGTTGGAGAGAGGGAGGCTTGACCTGCCGTGTCCGATTATGCCAGGACTGCAATTTCGGTACAGGGTTAATTGTTATGTCGGGGTGATTCAATGCGGATCAGGGAGGAGACGGGTGACATGAAAAAAGTGGGGTTAGGTGAGGATATGATGGATAATCGCGGGCTACGCCTGCATTTTTGCATAAAAAGTAGCTAAACCACCACACATCGCTCAGGATCGCCACGGTCTCGAGATACGTTTACGGCGTCGGTACTGTAAATTTCAGAAGTTTGGACACAGAAACGTATAAACGCTTTTGTATGAAGCAAGCTTATTAGTTTCAGTTGCAGTAAGATTTCTAGAAAACTTCGAAACGCGATTAAAACGAACACTTTATCTACCTTCCGCACACATATTCTATACTGAAATCAAGCTTAAGCAGAAAAAGTGCAGTATACAGTACCTGCAGTCGACGATTATTTGATTGTTCTGCTACTATGATACAATTAATGAGCTTTCCCTGCAGTTGCACATACAAGTACAAGAACGCAATTATATCGTAGCATCTTCAATACGTACAGTACCACATGTTCTGACATTATAATATGTAGAGGTGTATAGAAGTGATAAATTATGAAGTGTAAGACAGCAGTATGTTCCGTTGTGGCAATTACGAAGCTTTCGGCGAGTTGCAAAGCTTTATACTGAAACGCGAACTTAATGTTTTAACAATAGACAGATTACAGCGATTAAGCCTCTTAATCTCCGACCTTTTGACAGAACTACAACGTTAGATTACACCAAATTCGACCCGCATTATCGTAGATTATTCTTGTCCCCAGCAGGTACCCTTGTGTAGTTTTAAAATATCCCCATTCCACTAACGGTCAATCACGGTCTACTTAACCCCGTCGACTCGACCACACGGTGGATAATCATCGCCCAGCAGGCCGTTGTCCATTCAGCTGGTAATCCGCCTCGTGTTCGGGTATAGAATTCGGCCGGGATTTATTGCCAGCACGGCACGTGTCGGGGTCAGATGCCGCGCGCTAGAGGTTGTCATTTAAAATTGATTTAACGATTACGGGGTTTCATTTGCGCCGTGTGTGCACGCGAGTAATTAAACCATGCTGCTAAGTGGCTGTGTCTTTAAGATGTTAGAACCAGGAGATTGCTGGGGATAGATTAAACAGTCATCAACCGACAGGTGAAATGTTTTCAGCCATCTGCGCTCTAAGAAACTTCGAACAGTTAATTCACCTTGCAACTGTATATGCTTTCTACTGATACGCTCACGCAACATATGTGTAAAAGCAAAACGCTAACTGTGGTCGATTAAACTGCACAATCCAATAAATTACTATGATACGTAACTATGAAAAAAGGATAATAATATTATGTTGGTAATTTTTTCAATTTGTTGTTGCATGCTGCACCATATACCGGTTTACGCGTTTGGCTTGCTGTAATGCTTCTAAAATGTAAATCAGCTGCTACAAAGTTTATAAAATCAGCAAAAAAAAGAAGCCGAGGCTGCTAATCGCATGTGTCCGATTTTTGATTAATTGCTTCTCAAAGACCAGTCCAGGCTGTTTCTTATTATTGTCAATATTTACAAGCGTGCCTGGGGTGTTGTTACTCATGGCTTCCGGTAAACATGGTTCTTTTGACGATAGTTGTGACAGAAATTCCCATAATATACAGCTTTGCTGCCTCATCGGTTTAATAAACTCTATAACCAATCTGGTTTTCCTGTTGCTTACAGTTAAATGCAGTTTGAAAGCATATTCTATGCCACAGGCATTTTTCACTGTTACATTACTTAACAAATAAAAATCCAAGGTTCTAGATTGTTCTTGTTGTTAAGTTGTCTCTCGGCTGTTAAATCATGGCATCTTTATCAGCTCTCGCCCTTTTGTTTCTTTGCGGATTTGCCGGTAAGTACAGTACATGTGCTGCAGCTGAGATCACTAAAACAGTATAAATTTCTTGTTCTTTTTCCATGTATCTGAGAACTTGGTAATTGTAGATAACGGTAGCGATATGTTCTATTGTACGAATTTACCGTCCAGATTCGCATCTTTCCTTATTAATGCTGATCTTATTCAGACTATATCGCGAAAGATACGAAGAAAATCGCAAAAAGTGTAACTGGATACGCCATACCTTAATTTACAGTTTAGTGAATTACGTTATCTGAGAAAAATCTGTATTTTAGCCGCGGCTAGGACCAGCGATACGTTCAGTCCATCGCGCATAGCCAACCATAACGTCGATAGTGGGGACAGTGATAACTACGATGCCGATGATGATTTTGGAAGCACACCGCGAATCATCGCATGGCCCGGTGGCGTGGTGCCTTATGCGATTTCAGCGGATATTTCCGGTTGGTAACAACAGTTCTATATTAAACCTCTAGCGTGGTATGTAAACGCAAATCAAAATTCTGAAAAAGAACGAGTGGTGTACTGCAGACGCCGATTCAAAGAAATTAAAAGATGAACTGGATTATCTTTCTCGCAAAACCTGCGTCCGATTCGTGCCTAGACGCTCGGAGGCAAATTATACCCTATTCCGCACCGGATCATCGTAAGCAGCGAAACACATGATTCATGCTCGATAGTAATAGTATAGGATACAGAGTAGTCAAAATGCTGTTACGCAAAATAAACAAAAATTTCGAGCCATATATGAACAGCGGCACAAAACCTGTTCACAGATGTTCTGCACCACTGGGAGTTTCCCAAAGCCCCATCCCGGATCGTGGTGGTTCCACCTCTGACTTCTTCCCCTCCTCATCCGGCTCTGGACGTAATCCGGATCCCAACAGCGGCCGTCGGGATTCCTTTGGCTCGTCATCCGGAACGGGCAGCAGGAATGTTGGCGGCCGTTTTAAACGTGACAGCGTCAGGGATTTCGGTTCGTCCGGTAGTGGCAGACGGGATCCATTTGGTTCCAGCAGTGACAGTGGTCGGTCGGGCTCCAGTGGTACCGGCGGACGCGATAATTTCGGTTCCGGTAGTAACAGCGGACGCGATAGTTTTGGTTCCGGCAGCAACAGCGGTCGTGATAGCGGGTTGGGCAGCAGCGGTAACAATGGGCGAGATCGGTTCGGCGACACTGGTTCCAGCAGTGGAGGTCGTGACCGGTTCGGCTCGTCCGGGGATAGCGGCCGAGACACTGGTTTAGGGTCGGGATCGCGGTCACCTGGAGTGTCGGGAGCATCGCAAGTTGTTCTGGCTAAAAGTACGCATGCTGTTTGTTTACAGTCTTTTTTATTCTGTACGTACTTACACTTTCGCTTTCGTTTAGGCTGTTTCCAAACCAAACGACTTGCCAGAAGATTACTGAATCTGTTAGGTAAGGATTAAGCCATAAAGCTTCTTCTTTATTAGAAATAATATTTTCGTGATCTTACAGGTATACCACATGAAGCGAGCCGTCCAGATCGTGACCAGTTCGTTACCATTAACTTCGACAACATCCGAACAGGTTAGGATCTCAATATCAGTGCTGGGTGCGAGAATTCTGAAATGTTACGTGCTATTTTAGGGTACACCAAAAATCTGAAGCAGATTCCAGCGTCCGCTTATCTTCCTGGAGTTCTGGATGTTCCGTACGATTACGAATCGGTCTCGCAGTATGCTGATTCGGATCTGGCGCGCAACAAGAACGCCTGGGCCATTAAACCGAAAAACAGCCGATCGGCGTCCAAGTTGGGCGGAGAAGATTTCAGCCGGGGAGATATCGATAAAATTAACAAGGCTTACCAATGCCGTAACTGATTCACTTGAAGGCAGGCAGAATGACTGCTCAAAGTGAAACAGAGGTGATTACAGGCTGTAATTACAGATGACCAGATTGCGGTTTTTGTTATCGAAAAAACCCGGTGGTCTACTCACTAGTTCGTTTTGTGGTAAAATTGTATTCATTGTAACATGCCTACATCGGTGTACCGTTTACTCATTGTTCGGGTTGAGCTTTCTTTGGGTACGTTTATGAACCATGGTGATGCCGAGTCTTTTTGCATGGTGGATGGACAAGGCGACACAACCAGTTCCGCTTGGTTAGATCGTTACAAACTAAGAATGTAGGCAGTAAAGGTTATGTCATGTCCAAACGGATACTTTATTATCCCACTCGGGAGCCGCGATAAAGCAGACTGAATACAACATAGCAACACTCATTCGTACATTCATGTGGCCTGTTGCCATGTGGACATATTATAGTGACGTTTCCGTCGCATACCTTGTTTTTCGATCATTTTGGCAGTAAAGAAGATGACACGGTAGCCGAATTTATAACCACCTTTTTCAACCATTCTTATCAATGACAGACTTACGAACTACCACTGCGGACTAACTATCAACCATACTCGTACTGATGCCAATTATCCACATGCGATCAGCAGCTGTACCGCCTCAATAAATTCTGTTTCTCTACACCCGAGTTCCCAGCTAGAGTTTCCGCACTGTTGCGTCCGGTACTCCTGCATTACAACTCCATTTTAAACGTTATCAGGGATTTCAGCGTTTCCTCGAGGTAGTCTGTAAATCGACAGTTTCTTCCCCAAGAAAGGAACTCGTGGGTGTACATACTTCGTACGGACGATCGAAAAATATAAACCCTCGTCAAAAAAAATCCTCACAGACGACGTCCTGACTATTCGCATGAAACCATATACCCGAAGCGGCTTTGTGGTACATGATGCTTTAACGGTTGGACAGGGAGAAGATTGCTGGGATTCAGATAGACATCGTCCCGGATGTGTAGTGCGACTGGTTGAATCTCGTCTGACATTATTATAATATTCCCAAACCACAAAATTATCATGTCGCGGATCGTAATCCATGACCATCGAACGGCAAAGAAGACGTGCTTTTTTGAGTTTTTTCTTAATGAGCGATTCAGCCAGATCCGTAGCGGAAAACGTACCACTTAGTCATGACTGTTGACGGTTTTGGATGAAATCAAACAATACGTTAGCCAAACGCATTGTTTAATTTCGCTCCAAAACCACCACATAACGTCGTATGGTGTTGTCCAAATTTAATAAACGGCTGGTTGGCTTTGTCAGTGTTTTCGGGCCGAGATCGAAACTCAGTGATACATTGCCGGGCCATGATGGCTCGCAAATGTACCACTGGATTCTCTTCACGGCCGTGATGGCCGAACAGTTGGGACGCGCCAGGCTGCGTCCTGGAGTGCGCTGGATTATCTTTGTGAACCGACCGGAATGCGGCCCAGTCATCGGGAGCGCGCGGTCGCTGCTGACTAACGTTAGATTTCCGAGAAGTATTCGGTTCAATTAATTGTGCTGTAGGCAGTTGAATGGAATGAAGGACGGCGGACGCGCTCCTCTGTTCCGGTTACTGCAACAAAGCTTAAACGATCACTACAATATCAATAGAGAAATTGCGCCCAGCAATCAAATTAAGTCAAATTCGTATTGAGATTCTTACGTTCTTTTATGCATGGAATTCCGCTGCAACATACCCATAACACGACGCAGATACATAGCCGCTGAGATCGCCACTACTGTATGACACATTTTTACTTCTTGGAGTTTAGCAGCACGGATTACTTGACGACTGACTGGGAATACTGTCGGAAGGCTGTCTTTGTACACCCCATGTAGACAGCCAGCTACCAAACTTGTAAGTTGCATTAGGTCTTCCCCGGGCTTTCCGGCTGTCAAGGCGAGGTCCATTATATCAGCCAAAAAAAACCGTGCATTTATTGCAGACATACGAGTACTTACAGTTATACAGATAATTTGTGCTGGTGTATTTTGAGCAACCCAGAGCGGCAACGCGATGATCTTTGAGCGGTATACTGTCGCGATTAGAGGAAGCAGCAGGCCGGAGCTGGGCATAAGATTCCCCATTATTAAACACTTGCATGGCATTTTTTGCGTCTTCCTTCATTCAGCTTGTACGAGCCAGAAATAGCAATGAAATACCCCACCATATGGTTTTGTTATGACTTTCCTTCCTACGCGTTCGCTTCTTCAATGTATCTCAACGTGTATATTAATGCGCGTACGAGGCTGACTGCGGTAACGAGCAACAAGGTCTACCAAAACGTACACACTACGAAGATGTGCTTAATTAACAATACTTCAGTAACTGGAGTATTAATTATTTAAATTGATCAGTTTAGTGCACGTTTTTGAAGGTATAAAAAAATATGGGGTGATCTACAAGACCCATTATTAATGTTGCAAACACATCAACATCCTCATAGAAAACCCAGAACATATCGGCATTATTATGGAGTCCAACTTTTACTCCAAAATCTTTAAACAGTCACAGGCGGCAATGAACCCCGGCTACTGGTTTTTGCAGTAGCAGATTTTTTTCTGGACTGGCGGTTAGCGTAAACATGCAGCGTTCGTCCAAGCCCGTGGACCACGTCCACCGCAGGGTTGACATTAAAGACCTTCTATATCGGGATAAGTAACAATCATTACGCCACTGTTGTGTTACTATCCGTAAAAAAACCTTACTTACTGTTCACTGTTCGCCCGCCCCCTGTTTACTTTACTGTTTACTATTTTCGCAGCCAACGGTTTACTTAGTAATACTAAGTAATACTTAGTAACAGTTTTGGTTGGTCACTCTAAAATATGCTTATTTTGCTGAAATCAGTAAATAATTCGTAAAATAAGATTTCCAACAGATCAAAATTTACTGATCTGACTTGACATGCGCCTGGGTGCGCTACTGCATATCGGCCACAGAGCGCGTTAACGCCACTAGAGGGCGGGAGAGCGCAGCAGGCCCCGCAGACAGGTGTCTGGCGCTGTTACGAACAAATTATTACTGCATACGCCGATTTGGTTAAACAGTAAGTCGGTAGTAAGCAGTATGAGACAGAAGCCGCATTAGAATTTACTGTTTACTTTACTGTTTACTACTGTCGCTCTCGCAATTCTTACTGTTTACTGTTCAATGTCTTCAAAAAAAGTTACTGTTGACTTACTGTTTAATATTAGGCTACTGTTTGCAACTTTACTGTTTACTATGGACTTACTTACTGTTTAATTAGTAACACAAGTTACACAACAGTGCATGACGCTGTGGAGAGGACAAGCCGTTCCATCGTCGGCTATACAATTCCTTATGAGCCGGTTGCTGCTGCGAATTTTGTTGCTGGAAACACGAGACAGGCCGACCGTCTGATCCGCCATCCGTGGCCCTTGATCGCTGCCTCCTCAACATTTGCCGAAATCATCGCCCCAGCAAGTGAGGATTCGTTTTGTAAATCGCATGGCTAGCCTGTGGAATCAAATTGAATTGGACCAGACCGCATACGCCTCACTGACCAGTTTCCAAACTGGTCTTGGATCACCATGTGGTTGTCGAAAACGGTCTTCGCGTCTTTTTAACTGAAATTCGTGTTACGTAACGGCAGTCTGTAAAATTGTATAAGCTGTGCCTTTCTTGCAGCCCATATGTAGGTATGTAGCACATAGCATTGCATTCTATAATAATCGGTGCTCATTATGCTTTTTCAATTCAAAAGTCAACGACTGAAACAGAAATGGCATCATTTTTCTGTAATATCTAGCAGATAACTAGTCGCTAATTAGCTAATAATCTTCAAATTAGCTATCTTCAAAAGGAAACAACCATTGGGTGCAGGGAGCTCCCAGTCGAGCTACATCCGCATTACCGGCCCACCGGGCTATTGTGCTCCGGGCCAGGAGATGGTGTTAGAGATTTGGCCACCTGGGCACTATAGTACGGTGCATAATCACGGCGACGCACTGCTTGTAATTAAAGTCCTGCAAGGATCGCTGAAATTCGCGTGGTACAATCCTATCGTCAATGGGAGTTTTGAGAAGCCGGTGCTTGTTAAATCGGAGACGTTTCACACCGGGAATATCACCTGGCTGAAGTCGGATATGTACCAGACGTATAAAATCCATAACCAAGACTTGAAGGTGACGGCCATAACCATGGAAGCGTATCGATACGAAGCGGGTCCCAATCTTGTCCGAGAGGATTACTTTTATTACGTTAAACCCAACAGTCCATATCTCGGGAAGTTCTTTCCCACTACTGATGTGCAAACTGGCGAGATTTTTCGATCAAATAGGAAGATTATTCAAGAGTTCAGAACGAAGCACTGTAGCTGCCGCCGCTACTCTGATAATCGGCAAAAATTGTGTTCTCCAAAGTGGGGCGCTCTAAACCGAATGAAAAATAAAATGATCCATTTTTCATTCTAACAAGTAAATCTGTGCCTTTATCACAATAAACAAATGTATAATAGCATCCAGGATAAAACGTGCCATATCAAAGCTATTAATTTCTGCGCAATGAATATGAGCAGCATCACGCTGTTCCTGACTTGAACCACAATATCTGCTGGCTAATTCAACCACGAGCGGAATATGAATTACTAATTTTGCGGATATTATGTATACAAATATGCGTAAGGATTTGACGTTTTATGATTTGGTAACCTTGTTTTCTGAGACCAGTCAAAATTATATGAGCGACAAATAAGAAATGAAATGATGTGCGAACCTTTCTATTACGTACTTGAGCGGTTAATGCAAACACCAAAAAAAGACGTCGACAGCCATTTTAATTATCTGAATATACCACAAATATTCCGACATATCTTCAGTACGCTGCCAGTAATGTGGAGTGTGGACGAATAAGTTCTAGGAAGATATGGAAACTTATTAGGACCAGCTTGGCAGTTTCCTGCCGGCATTCATGGGTTGATCGGTTAAAGTGTTTGATTATCATAATCATCTGGTGCTTTTTACAATGACCCCATGACAACAGTAGTTATTTTGACGTGGCTTAAATTTCAAAAAATCAATTTCATAGATTCAGAAAATACAGCAGTGATGCTCAGCACGGCCCATATTTCAAATCGAATGAAAATTCGGCAATCGAACCCAAGGGTTGTCCCCCGTTTATCGCTGGCTTGGCAGATTTGAAGTAATCGTCGCCCGTCCGGCCAGCAGCAATCGAGAAGCGGCCATTGCCCGCTTAAAACCGCACGAAAAACGAAGCAAAGTTATTTTCCTCCATTTTGAGGGGGAAAATAATTTCACGAAAGTCGAAAGCGTCACTCAAACAAGGAAATTTTTTCCTGCCACAAGTTTAATCGAGATTATCGGAGTTTAAAGTCTGCCGGTCCTCCCAGCCTCGCCCGCCGCCTCCTGGATTCCGGTTGTAGCCGAGATCGGTCGGTTCGCTCGACGCACACAGTGGCCGAGATAACTACTTTGGCTAAAGCGTCAGGAACTGAACGAATTGCTGCGCACAAGCGTTGTGATCCGTTCGACTCGTCTGGTGATAGCGCCGGGGATTCGAGCTTTAGCGTGGGATCACCTTCACTTTTAGTGTCGGGAGCGTTATAAAGTTATTTTGCATACAAGTATGATTTTTTCGAGGCATGAAAAGAAATCGTGTTTCGCTTTCATTTATTCAAATCAAAATCCCTAGTACTCCACTGTTTTCCATTGCCACAACAATTTGATTCCATTCCATAAATGGCACAACCCAACCATCAAGGCAAAGGGTAGGTGGCTTGGCACGTGTTCAGGCAGCACGTTCGGTTGCTAGTTCTTCTGCTTTCGGACTGTTCCCTTGACAGTCCATAATGGTGTAACTGATGTCTATTTATCACACGGTTTTAACTGCTCCATGAGCTCGAAACCGAGTCGAGCGCTGTATACTGCCGGACAAGTTGTGCGATTTGATCCCCGACGGCACAGCGTTTCCGGAACATAGCCACGCAGCTGCTCGCATTGAATAAGATCACCGGAGGGATCCCCTATTACACGTTTTGCTATTACGACTCTTCACTAACTGAGTTTCCATTTTTGTCCACTTTCGTGTCTTTACATCAGTACTTACTGGAAACCGCTGTCAAATCAATGACTACTTTATCACTTTGCTGAACGGGCGGTCCTCGGTTTTCGAATGAAATTATTACAGACGGACTGCGATGAAATGTAGATAAATAGTGAGCGACTGATGAAATTCCTTTGGTTTCCGGTTTTGCTAATCTCCCCATGAGACGCTTAGCGAGTCTCCGTGTGTTGTTTGTCGTATCAAAAACTTCCATCATTTGGGTGTTCCCAAGCTGAACAACCCTGCAAATTTTGATATAAGTCGGTTGTTACCTAACGCTCAAAACTGGTACATCTCGCACTGTTGACGCGGAAACCACATGCAAGAGGAAACACATCCAGATGCACGACAGAATCCACTTCCGTTCTAACTCACTGATAGAGCTCTCTCGATGTTACTGTGAATCCCTGTC
>JAQGAU010004619.1:0-11335 GCA_034698045.1 Paramacrobiotus richtersi | reverse complement strand
CGGCGAAACGTAAAGCGAATCGACCAAGCAGCGAACTGGCCGCTCGGCGAAAAAAAATGATATTGCGGCGATCTGGCGGCGGCGAAATGGGGTGAGGCGAAAAGACTTGTGGCGAAGTGGGGCGACACCAACGAGATGATCGCTTATATCACCCGTATAGCCTGGATACTGCAACTGCACCGTTTGCGCTTCCAGATATCTGTTGTGCTTCGTCATGCCGAAATAGTCGGGAGCATCTCTGTCAAACACTTTTGTTGGTGTAAATATTGTGTCGATAATTTCTGCTTCGTTAACTGCACCGTATATTTTCTCAGCAACATTGCCTCCCCAAGTCCTGTTATTATAATCAAACTGTCCCCAACGTCAGTTGATAATTTCCGCGGAATGTTGAAATCCCCAAAGATTGCTATATTTTCGTAGTTGGCTTTGTACGTGGTGCAGAATGTCCTTAGGGTGGAAGCAAATTTTTTTACGCTCTTCGCAGTGTAATTCGGTCTTCGGTATCCAAAAAAGCATACCCAGTTGTCAGAGCTCGGTTTGCTTTCGAGAGTGAAGATGATATATTGGAACAGCAATTTATTCTTTGTTATGACCTCTGGCTGGTTTTGGTTTTCTATCACTCCGGTGAAAGTTTCAGAAGGTCGCACTGGATTAATGTCTTCAGTTGTTGTTTCGGAGGGCAGCGGTGATTCCTCCGCTTCGATGGTTATTGCAGAAAATGTTGGTTCAATTTTATTGCTGGTGGGTTTGGAAGCTAGTTTTGAGCCACTTGATTCAGCGACGAATTTAGAAGGTCGCGTTGATTCAGTCATTTTGGTGAGCAGCGGTGATTCCTCAGCTTCAGTAGCTGTTTCCAAAGGCGTTGGTTGAATTTCTTCAGTGATATCGATGGTTTTGGAATCTAGTTTTGATTCACTCTTTTCAAGGATGGTTTGATAATCTAACACACTCGATTTAAATTTTTTATCAACCAAAACTAACAGTCCATAGTTACACTTTCCTTTGGAAATAGGTGAAGGGAGGTAATGCACGTCACAAACTTTTCGCATCTCGGCAGCAGCTTTTTTTAATGTGCTCTTCGTTCATCTGGATTTCGGATATGGCGATTACAAATCTGCTTTCTTGATTCGGATCGATATACTTGGCCCGTAATCCATCCCATCAAAATCGCCGTAGAATCCCATATTGATGACGGAGAATCTGGGAAGAGGCGCCATTATACGTTGCTGCTCGTTGTATAAGAAGCTTGCCGCCACACACACAGCACGCGGAAAGGAAGGAGGGTCGTCAGTCGTGTATTTCTTCGAGACTTCGAGTAGTTTCTTCTTCACAAGATATTTTGACTGGCAAAATGGACCAAAACCGGAACTGAATCACGTCGTTACTGATTAGACGTAAAACTGAAACTTTGAAATCAAAACCAATATCATTATCTCCGAGCGCCTCAGCCGTTATACGTGGAACAGTTCGTGGAACCGCAGCAGCACTACCCTTCACATCAACCAAACTAAACGTTTCTGAACAAAAACGCTAGATCGGACTCTTCTATCATTGCTTGATTATTACTGGCAATGAGTAATGGCACCGGCATGTGCTAGGATGACGCTTTAGATAACAATGTTAATGCACTGCTTACTATATGCTGGTGCCTACTTGTGTCGCACACAGTACATCCGGTGTTAGAAAGCGACTAACTGAAAGTCGTACCAAGGAGCGCAAGTGATCAACAGAGCGATTACAGCAACTTTTAGACCCACCATTGAACTAATGACTGGGTTCTCACCCACCCTCTTACAAGATTTACAGAAGTTGTGACGGAACGATTTCCAACATTCTGGTACGTCGTATTTCTCTTTCCACGAAATGTAGTTATCCGACATTACTCATGTTTGTCTTTTCAATGCAAACAGTGGCATTAATGTAAGCGCAGGTCTTTGTGCGACGCTACAAATAAGTACACCACATTTTCGCACTCTTAAGAAAATTAAAAATGCTGTGTACTGCACTTTTTTCAGCTTCACAAACTCTTACAATGTAACGCACTGTTCGAAGCGGACCAATGCAGCTGCAAGAAGAAAACTGCCCACAAAGCAGGTTCACTCACTGCCTCGAAATTTTTGCTGTTTCTTCCACTTAGAGTAACGTTATCGTTATTGCTACCACCCCCCTGCCAGTGTTACCTGAGTGAGCGTTTCAAACGCAGGGTATGTATACAGTGACACTGAGCGTTATGACTACGCTCTCGCTGAGCAGCCGCCAATCAGCGAGAGAGAAGCAACCCGATACATCGCGCCTGTGAGTGGCCGATACCTAGTTCAGCCGACTGGATTTGATCCAATGCGAAGTTGGGGCCCCAGCGCACACGAGTTCTGAAAGAAACTGGACGCAGAGTACGGGACAATAACCCACGTTTAACCGAGTTCCTACACCATCGTATACAGTACAGTAAGTGTGGAAACACAGCGAGGAAATGGTATTTGTGTTTTCGATGCCGCTGATTCGAGCAACGAAATAGAAGAGGTGTTTTATTTTTTAACGTGTGGTGTAATGCTGGATTTGCGCGATATAACCGCTGTTACGAAAGGAAATTAAAGTTTACTAAGTGGGATATTTATAGTTGCGGACCGAGAGTGCGGACCAGGCTTCTTTCCCCTATACGGGCATACCAGCCCATAGTAGTATAATTATGTAACACGCCTTGACGTTGATTTGTGGCTCATCTTTCTGCGCAAATTCTTTCGATATATCTTTGCATGGATAAAATATGCTAGTTTCACTAGAAAATCTATTCTTTAATTAACAAATGAAGCGCCAAGACGACCTTCAGCCGCCAAGGAAGCCGTTGGCAAAGGCCTCCGTCGCATCATCGTTTCGTTCGGAATTATTTTCGTTCTTCGCCACCACCACCTGCTTCCGCCTCCCCGCCTCCAGCGTCTCCTCCGCCCTCAGCTTTCCCTTTGCCTCCAGCCTTCCCCTTGCCTCCAGCCTTCCCTCCGCCACCAGCCTTCCCCTTGTTCCCCGCCTTCCCTCCGTTTTTAGCCTTCCCTCCGCCTCCAGCTTTCCCACCTTTTTTAGCTTTCCCTCCGCCTCCAGCCTTCTCTTTGCTTTCAGCCTTCTCTCCGCCAGCTGCGTCATCACCACCTCCGGCTTCAGCGCCCTCGCCTCCTTCGTCCGAACCCCCTTCGTCACCACCACCGCCTCCAGCGTCATCACTACCGCCTCCGCCACCTGAATCACCGCCTTCATCTTTACCTGTAATGTTTTAGACTGAATCATTCTGAATAAGATCATTTCATACATAGTATCTTGGGGAATTCAGATTAACCCGACCATACCCAGCGATGGTTATACTTCAGAAGAACCATGGTTATACTTCAGTACGTAAATATGTTACGGGACGCAATACTCTCACCGACACCGGGCCGAAATAACCTTCGGACATTTTCGCATGGTCATTGTTGCAGCCATTATAAAAAAATTCGTGACCAACAAAATAAGCAGTACTTATTGCTGTCCGTGGTGGTAGCAGTGATATGATGCGGCCAACGAACAGTTATAACGCCACTGCCACTAGTGATTGCCCAAAACCGCAAAACTTATCTACTGTGGCGTATCATAATAACAACCCTTCGTTTTATAATATAAGCAAAGCTCTTTGTCTGCGCTGAGTCAAGCGAGCGACGTCAGTGTACCCAAAGAACGGCTCTTGCCGTAACAGAAAACCACCGGTTGAAAATGTACTGGGATCTAAGAGAAAAATGCAAAAACCGGGCACAGAAACATCAGGAGTACCTGAATTTACGAGTGACATGCCCTATCTACTACTGTACGTTGCCGGTTGCAGCTGCCTAGTAGAGACAACCTGAGGAGAACGACAGCTACTGTACAGTACCTCCTCCTTCTCCGCCACCGCCACCACCATAACCGTGTTTTTTGCAGAAGCCCGGCCAGCTGGTTTTCTGCGTCCTTTGTCCTTTCTTATTGATCTTGGCGGGAGGATCCCTTCCCCACAGTCCGCAGCATCGATCTAACTCCTTTTTGTCATGTTCCGCTTTCGTAAAGCTGCAGGCTCCTAACAAATAACGTGCAATTCATCAGTATAGTGCATTGTGTGGCTTGGGCGCCGCTGTGATTTAATGCATTAAACGGATTAAAGAACATCTGCCATTGGTAAAGTACATAAAAACTTTTGTTTACGAAGTATGTTGAATGTTCGACAACGTATTATTCAAACTGTGCACTTGCATACTATTAATAAGCAACCAGTTTAGCAGCGCTATGATCGTGAATGGATTAAATTAGAAACTATCGCGATCGTGACCTTAAAAAAAGTTGTTCGTAAAAAACATGATAGTTACAGAACAAAGTACTGTTGCTATTTTTATGGCATACGGTGTACAAAGTTTCTCGTGAACCATGTTTGATTTTACAAGAGGAAAGAGGATTTGTATGAAACATTACGGATTAGCTTCAAATTTTCAATAAGGTCCAATTTACGCACACTTCGCTCTATACACGCACCTTCGGCAACTGCTATATACAGCGCTATGAAAGCGATGGCGGCGAGTAATAGCCGCATCGGAGAAAGATGTTGTTATTCCAGCAAATCAATAAAATACAAACAGAGTGAAAATGCTACTTCAGTCCGTCTAGTCGTTGCTGCTAACACTGGAATAAAATATGAAAAAGCATAGCAGCGGCAAACCCGACAGTCCCAGTCGATTTTGTTTACTTCATTATCCAAAGTTGTTATTAAGCATGTGATTAATTAGTCTGCAAGGCGCTTATGCACTTTTGCAACACATAAAAATCTCGTAGAACCTGATTATCACAGCTACCTGAAGAACAAACAGATCAGTTGTAACCCGGAGGAGTGTAAAGTCACTGCAGACAGACAACGGTCCCACAGTTAAAACAACTGATTTTCGACTATTCATATGTGAATGTTCAACGTGCAGACAGTGAAACTGCATGGCAAGGAAATCAAACGCTAAAGTTTACTAATTCATCACGTGCGCCTCTGTTTGTGTGGTTTCTACAGCTCGGCTAATGGCATAGGATGTGTTATTCTTCTGCGAATGTTGAGTGGTTCGTTCACAATAAATGCAGGGGAACAAATAAATACAGGGAAAACCATTAGACAACATATGTACCGTGATTATTCGTATTTCCGTATTGAATGTACAGATGCATGATCATGCCCACCTGGATTCCGATCTAAACTAAATTCGACAATTTCCAATCCAGATGTACAATCAAAGCTTAACGTACTTATTGTGCTCGTAAAAGCCCGTGCACAAGTGACCCACGAATCAAAAAGTGAATTTAAGGCGCTAAACGAGAATTAATTATACTTTGTACCGTATACTCGTACAAACCAGTGTAGAAAATTATAGAACAAGAGTATCGACAAACAAAATCGGGCACTCCTACTAAGAAGCAGTAGCCAAACACTAGAGCATATTTCACGTCTGTAAAAAGGTCTCACATACAACATGTTTCCTTTCTGCGTTATCTTTCCGACGTGGACCCGTTAGAGAAGGCGGAGATTTCCGCGCTGCCTGAATTGTATGTGCCCGTGATGGTCCTGACCTGGTCGTCTCCAGCAGGGGCATATTGGCGCCCCGGTAGAGGAAGCTATTGGAGTAGTTGTAGAAGGAAGTGACCTTGCTGCAGTAGACATCGGAGAACCAGCTGCAAGTCAGGGTGATCTGGTTAAACACCAGCAACGACATTACCTGATAACACCAGTACATTTGGCCATATGGAGGACACTTACGCTCAGCGCGGGACACAGGTACGAGGTCTGATTGCCGTGGACGTCGCACCAATGCGAAACTTTAAGTAACTGAAATTTTAGGTTTTTTTAATATTCAAGCATCCTTTTAACTGGAAGCGTACAGCAGCAAATGTGCGCAAGACCGTACTGTTTTACACGAACTGCTGTAAGAATTTTGTAAACTGGAGATGGGTTGCCTGTACATCGACGCAGTTTCTGTGCCAGCGGATTAAAATTTCTCAACGACAATATTACGCTGCTACAGGAAGCAGAAGTGTTCACATTTCGCTGCAGTAACCTCTAAGCCAAGCATAGCTTGGCTGCGCGATACTTCGGACGGTACAGCGTGGAATCCGGGCTGCCCTGTACTGGAGCAGTCGAAGCTGGTCACGGGCTCTATGACCGCTACGGCTCACAAACGATCTCAAAAACAGTTTACTTATTTGACGTAGGTTGCTATTCGTCAACAAACCGTATGCAGAATTTTTTTGTGCTAGGGATGCTGCAGCCTGATATTTGGTCTTGCGTAGTGTTTGTGAGTTACTAGATATACTGTCTTTTAGGCCTTTCTGAAGCTGTAATGCTCCCTTCTATTTTGTCGATTCCGGCCATTGACAAACGGTCGTCTGATGCGGCAGGCTGTTTAGCAGCGGAAGTCCCATGGCCGATACGTTTTGTTGATTGCTGTATGCTGCCTTGGAGTGATGTTGTTTTCGTAGTCTGTCCTCCGTGTACCGCAGTTCCTGTTGTTAAGAATGTGTCTAACGCCTGAACGTTTTGAAACAGTTGGTAGTGGGTACTGGACGTTCAAATACGTACGGTAAACATTAAATTACGTAGCAGTGCGGTTATGTCCTTCCTTTCCAGGAGGATATAAGGGCTAGCTGCATCGCCCAAACAAAGGTGTCAATTAAATTTGTATTAGCATTACTGTATCGTTATGGCTTTTAGCGCTCACAAACAAATGTTCCGTTCTGCGCTTATTTTAGAACGTTTATTTTTGACGCGTGTATCGCACATGCGTTGTGTTGTGAAAGCAGTTTGAGACCCAACTTCACCAGCATCACATGCTGGTGCCATCACATGCCAAACGCCCTTTCCACAAAATCAACGACTCTTTATTTCCATACCAAACAGGGTTTTACTTCGAGGTCAACTGCATCGCTAGTTACGGCTGATCAATATTCTGTATATGAAGGGAGCGAAAGCAAACCAACGACCACGTGCACGAAGAGAATTAGTGGTTGATTAATAATTAAAGTAAGGACGGAAGTTCATCATGGTACCGTAACCAGCAAGGGAGCCACGTGAGACTGAAACGGACGATATCGATGATTTTTTTTTTAAATTCTGTTGCTTAATTGATTAATATAACGAACTGGGTTAAACGATTAATTACTAGCCGAAGCCAGCGTCGGTGCATGCTCCTTCTATCGTGTCGTCGGGGTGCTGATTGGCTGTCCCCGGCTTATTGCACCACTCTTTTTTACTTTCATCGCAGTCACTGTGTTTCTTGCAGGTTTTTCCCCAGCTCTCGCGAACCTACGAGACAAAGATAGGGAAAAATCGTTGTTCAGCACAAATGGAATCTTTACAAGCATCAAGAGCATTTTAATGCATGTCGCGATTCGCCCTTGAAGCCTTCATCGCACAACACTAATCCGAAGTATGAGCAAATTAAAAAAAAAGACAATAAACCATTTGTGAAGACATCCGATTCACAGAAGCTATACACAAAATCCGTATCTAGACCCATTCTACTCATAAACGGCATAATTATTACAATAATAGTGTCATGTTTTGGATACCTGTAAGCAGAGTGCAGCAACGACGACCAACACAAACCAGCGTAAAATGTTCATTGTACAGCGTTGTAGATGAGGCAAACAGGAAGCCGCTAACGAACCTTAATGTCGTGTTTAGTAGTGATCGTATGAATGAAAGGATCCATATAACGGTTTATATATGTGTTACGATCTACCGCTCATAGCTGGGTTAACGTTACAGCGTTCTTTTGTTTATGCCAAGTTTTTGTTGTGCCTCATTAGTCAACTGACCACCTGGCTCTGATTGATCATTAACAATGAGAGTTATTTCAGTGAGAGTTATCGAATGCAGGGTGCCCCGGTGAATTATTGTGCATTATTATGTGCATTTTTTAGCACAAGGAAATGAATGTCAAACCTGTCTGTGACACTGCAGTATTGTAGTATAACTGCTATCCGCAACAAACTGGTCTGTTTAAAATTGTTGGTTTTTAAGTGCCCAGGAAGAAGCAGTTCAATTTGCCTGAAACGAACCTAGATCGATGGCTGCTTTCGCTGTCACATTCGACGACTTACAGATTAATGTTGCAGTAATTATATACATACTGGTTGCATCGTGAAAACCTGCACGATTTCGCGGTCGCAACATTGCGCTAGTGGTTTTAGTGATGGTTTCAACTTAAGACATAAAAGAGCGCATGTAGACAAGCGCAGGCGCGAAGGCACAGTAACAGCCCACCAGAAAGCGATACACGAAAAATCAGCAGCGTTTCTGTGTATGGAACGTGTTGTCGACGGTATTGAAACAAGAAAGAATACTGTTGTAAACTAGGTAATCCGTTTGCCGTTGGCGTGCATTTCCGACTACATGCACATTATGTTCTGATATTAAGGTCAATGGTAATTTTGTAAGTAGACGGAGATCAGTCTTGCACATGCCTCAGGTACGCTGTATTGGTGGGCATTATGTTATTTATAGTCAGTATAGTATTTACATCAACACGGTCCTTATGTTATCCTGAATTGTGGGGCGAGCAAGTGGTGACGGTACCTTAATGTCACCTAAATGCCGTTGATCGAAAGATCAGTTTATGTGGCCTTTTTTATTTTTTCTGCACGGGGTTTTGTTTTTTTGGCCCATAAATCCGGCAGAGAAACGAAGAGCAAACAGCAAAAAAGGTTATATATACGTACTGCGTACAGTTTAAACCGATTCTGAATGTTTGGTTGTGTGTGCCCTTGTTTTATGAGGCAGCCGGCCTGCTCATCTAGTCCATACTCATGCGCTGAGGGAATCGATTAATCGCTTAATAGCCTTTCAGATGAATTCCGCTTAGCTGTAAATTGCAAAAATCATTCTGCATGGTTGAAAAAGGGAAGTCCAACTGAAATCCAAACTAAATTCAGAATTCATAATCCAGACGCACAATAACAAGCGAATGCCACGTTTAATTAAATTAATTACAGCTCTCAGGAGCGACTGAAAACACTGATCTGCTCAGTACTGTAACTACGAGTACAGTGGCATAACGCCCTGGACTGCCCGGCTTCGCGTGATCCCCATTGCTCCCAATTTCCGCTGTCTTCCATCAAATATATGGAACAACTGACAATCTCGATTATGTAACGGCCAACGAATAATAAAATGCATTTAACGTGCGCCGTGACGATGCACACATGTGACACGGCTCAGCAAGATACCTCGAAACACTAACGATCCGAAGAATGTAAACAGATTTATCACGTTAAACAGCGCGCAGAATCACAAGATAGTTGTCTACGTACGAAACAGTGCAGCAATACTGTAATTAAATGAAGAATCCACAAAAGGCCACCAAAGGCGGTATGTACAGATATAAGAAGTCTTAATCAGAAAGGTCAATATCTTCATGTCCGTTCGACAGTTGCAAACAGCTAAAGTTGCAATGCGTATAATATTTCTGTACTACTCTTCGGACGTCGAGTCGCTGGAGGAAGCGGAAATTTGTGCGCTGCCCGAAGCGTATGCGCCAGTGATGGTCCTGACCTGGTCGTCATCCAGCAGCGGCACATTGGCGCCCTGGTAGAGGCGGCTGTTGGAGTAATTGTAGAAGGATGCGACCTTGCTGCAGTCGACATCGAAGAACCAGCTGCAGGTCAGGGTGATCTGGTTGAACACCTGCAACGACATTACATGATAACACTAGTATATTTGGCCATATGGTGGACACTTACGCTGAGGGCGGGACACAGGTACGAGGTCTGATTGCCGTTGATGTCGCAACGATGGAAGACTGTAAGGATACGAAAGTTGAGGTGTTCTCACTATCAAAAACCCTTTGGAAGCGTATGACAGCTAGAATGTACTGTTTCAAATGAATTGCTGCAAGAATTCTGTAAGCTGTACGTGCTTCGCCTGCACAACGAGTAAAGTTCCAGTGCAGTGTGGGTTGGGCTTCCTCAATGATTATATTACGCTGCTGTAGGAAACAGGTGCGTTCTCGCTGCAGTGATCTTTAAAGCAGCTTACCTTGGCAGCGCGATACTTCGGACGGATCAGCGTAGAATCCCGGCTGTTTGGTGCTAGAGCAGTCGAAGCTGGTTACGGGCAGCTTTTCCAGAGCGGGGAAGTCCTCGCCCTCGCGGGCATTGTTGATGAGGTCGTACTGCTCCTTATTGCTCAGCCGGTTCTTACCGCGCAGCTGCTCCAGTGCCGCGAACGCTTTTGGTTGTTGGACGCTCACTGCACGCTTGGCCTGTACAGCAGTACTTTCACTGAGCGAAATATGTTTGTTAGCGTCGAATCCATTGCTTTAGGAATCGCTTGATTCAGAATACCAAGGCACTTCGGAGTTGCAGTCAAAAGAGCAAACAAATCGAACGAAACCAAACTATGATAAAAAATTTCGATTCCATAATTTCAATTGATCTCTCTCGAAGCATCAAAACTGTTGTTCGTTTGCACTATAAATTAAATTAAAAAACAGAAATCAGATCTAAAACAACTTACCTTCAGACTGGCGGCCGAGGCGACTGACAGAACAGCGCAGAGAAGTGAGAGAACGATGATGCCCTTCATTGTAACTTCCTTTATTCCGGCAGACGTTACTTCAGGTAAACACTGATCCAGACAAGAAACGAGTGCACTGTTCGGAAGTACTGTCGAAGGACGGTGTTATGAGAAAACGATACCTGTTTGTCCGATTATATTGGTTATTTAACTGCCATTGAATAATATTTGTCGTGAGCCTGGTCGGACGAACGTGAACTTGAAGTTTTACGATTGCCGATTCCGCAGATAAACCAATTAATTGATTGGGGTTAATTGTGTCGCTAGGCGAAGTTCGACTCAGGTTATGAAGTGACAAGCTCATTGTTTTGTTTTTTATAATGAGCGGAAGCAAATTAGACCAAATTTATTCGAGCAAATCAAACTAATTTCCCAAAAGGGACTGTGATTCCGTTGCCGCCTAGAAAGCGATTCAGTTAATGCGTCGATGTATGTCAAGGTTGTGTTGACGCTCTCGTTCAGGCGACGTTAATCAGGGGACAAATGATTCGTCAGTTCCGCGTGTTGACATTTGTCCTTCAGTGTTGCTTGACAAAGTGCACGTGCTATAAATCCCTTCTGTTGTTGTTTTAGTGGCCGGTCAGGAAGTCGTACCGGAAACGACGATCAATACTGGACGAAATGATTAGTCAAAAGCATGCAGAACTATGAGTAATCACCCTTTCTGTGAGTGTATGTTTACTGAAAAATAAAAACTGTCGCGAGTAGGTATATCTCTTGCTCAGTAATTTCTCATATTAT
>JAQGAU010004618.1:0-11336 GCA_034698045.1 Paramacrobiotus richtersi | reverse complement strand
TTGTCACAGTAGTAGGAATTAAGGCAACACTGAAATTACCGGGCAAATTAACGCTATTACAGTGCAGAACGTTCTCGGCATAAGTGCAGTTTGGATTCGGTAGAACGTCTGCTGAGCTCGTGCAAGTATGTAGTTCCAGGAACAGTACCACAGACAAAATTGACAAGGGATTCATGCTGAGCTTCGCTTCTTCTGGTATCAATGGTGTGCAACTGAACGGGGCCGAAGGTTCATGAAAATAAATTGTGCTGCTACGTGTTTACCCGTCATTAGCTTGTTTCACCGTGAAAACAACAAGCCGGCTCTTAATCAGAGTGGCAGTACACTGACGGGTGTGACTATTTGGACATATATCAACATAACAAAATCTGCAAGTACCAACTTGCTTCTGTGGAAACTACTGTCGAAAGAGCACGTGTCCCATTTAACAACCGGCAAACGCGGGATATTGTCTCCCTCCATAGTACTGCGCACAGAAGGCCGAAGCCACACTGGAACCGTCTTCGTTAAACAGATTTCGCCAGAAGTGCTGCCAAAGTCCACCAGCACAATATATTTGACAGCAACCAGAGGTCGATTCTTATGGAATTAGCTTACTTACTTAACCGTTTGTCCGATTCGACACGTTAATCTGACTGAGCGAGCTCATTACTTTATCTACAACAACAATCAAACAAGCAGCTTAGCAGCGCTGCAGCGGTGGCTTTTCTCTCTAACGTGTAAGCGGTCCTTAGAATGTAACCTGTGCACAACTACAAGTACAATACTTTGACAAGTACAGCAGCTTATGTCACATTTTTTACGGATCACGGGATATTGCACCTATGCCAAAGCACTGGTAGCGCGGGTGCTATATCCCGTGCATGTAATCCGTAAAAAATGTGGCATAATCTGCGGTACTTGTTGAAGTACTTAATTTTAGCACATAATGCAAGCAAAGTCATATTTCCGTTAGAAAACCCCATGCGGTATAATACGATGCGCAACTCGGCATTCGGCTTTATTGTGGAACTCTGCTGGCTTAAATTTGTTGCTGCGTGCTCTACGGTATGATCAGGCTGACCAGTGCATTGTTCAACAGAAAAGACAGCATTTGCAGTTGGAGACAATCCCTTTGTCGTCCTCAAGGGTGGATCAAAAAAGCAAGTCCCCTTTTACTAAGCAAAACCCACCAAAACAATGACAGACAAGTGCACCGACAATACTTGCTGCAGTGGTGAAACGATTTAATGTCAAAGGACAACCAGCATCTCTAACCTTGTTCGTTCTAAAAACGAAAAAACGAAGACATACAATGCAAGCGCTACATGTATGCTAATAACAGCTAGAACTAAAGCCATGCCTAGTGAAATAGATAGTACGAGGTGCTACGGTTATCCTGCCCATCAAAAAAATGTTGTAGCACAGTTCAATAACACTGGCGCACTAGATTAGTAAGAACCTCCGGTACATTTCCAGTCAAGGTATCCACCCGTAAAATGCCCGTTTTGTTAATCCCACCGGAAAGTGCCCGTTTCTCGTCAGGGCCGCAGTGCAGGCCGATAGCGAGCTGGGCAGGTTGTTGAACGCGGCTGATAGTCCACTCCGCCAGATCCTTCAGCGCACAGCAGGAGCAGTCCAGATTGTCTGGACAAAGCGATTACTAGCCAGACTAAGAATGACACGCCCCGTCGCACCGGAAATTGTATCCAGTACTTGCTTCGGTACGGTTGCCAGTTTATTTCGGTGGAGGTCGATGTAACGCGCAGACAGGTTGAACGGCCGAGAAGTGAGGACGAGCTGCTGCAGACCAGGAAGCTGCTTGTGTAGGTCGATTGTTTTCTGTACAAAAAGCACTCATAATCCTTTTTCATGGACCATGTCTAACCTGGCCATGGGCATTTCTGCCCTTTCTAGACTTTGATCTAGTAGCGCAGTTCTGGAATATCTTGGCACTTACCAAGCTTGCCGCGATCGGTCGCAGTACACCCCAATCAAATGACGTCATCGCGTTATTGTTAAGAAATAGTTCAGTGAGCAACGGCGTAGCGCCGTCATCTGAGATTTCCGAGAAAGATTCTGGCGAAATTTCCCTTATCCCGTTGTTGTGTAACGAAAGTGACTGCAGAACTTTGTATCCTTTGAAGCATTTGGCTTGCAGTTTGTCGATTTGAGAACTCAAAATGTCTACACGCGTCAGTTGCCCCTTGACTTGATCGAGAAGTCCGGTAAACACTTTAAATTCGATGTCCCCTCCGTTTCTGGCACGGAATCCACTGAAAAGAACATTCTTCAAAGACACGAGGCTTGATGGATACGGACTGGCGTCTTGCGCAAGCACGTTGCAGTAGGTTCTGTCGTCTAGTGATTCACATTCTATTCCCAGGTAGATTGTTGTTATACCAGTAGGAATTAAGGAAACGTTGAAATTGCCGGGCAGATCAACGTTATTACAATGCAGAACGTTGCTGAAATAAGTGCAGTTCGGATTTGGTAGGTCGTTTGCTGAGCTCGTGCAAGCACGCAGTTCCAGAAGCAGGACCACAAACAGGACTGATGAGGGATTCATTCTGAGCGCTGCTGTTACTGGTATGAAGCTGTGCGGCGCAAAATATATTTGGAAATCAATTCTACTGCCCACGTGTTTAGTGTCTACGCGGCATTAGCTTGCTAAGCGCGACAAAAACAAGCTGCTATCGATTCGGACGGCAGATATCTTAATGAGTGCGACTATTGATATTGCGACTATTACTACTGCTTCTTCGGTAAACAGACTTTACCAGAAGTGTTGCCAAAGTCCACCAACATACTTGACACCAGCCAGGTTCATTCGGTGAAAAAGCTTAACTGTTTGTCCGATTTAGCACATTGATCTGCACTAGTGATATGACAGGCAACCACAACCAGATAACCAAGCGGTGGTTTTTCTCTCCGAGCCTCTGTAGATCGTGGTACCGGCTTCCGTAAAATATAACCTTTCCACGAGTACAAGTATATTGAAACAGACATGCAGCTGCATGTCTGCGAGAAAACCACGAGAATGCCATAAAGGCACAGGTCTTTATGGCATATCGCCCTGGCCCTGCGGGTACTGCAGGCCAAAAACCAGAAACAAATGCTGCCACATGGCAGAATGGAACACGCCGACTAAACAAGACGCCGAGCTCGACGCAGTCGAGTCTCGTGCGCAAAACCAAAAAACAGAAATGAATGCTCTGCGTGATATTCACGCAGAGCCACGTCACCACACACAAAGCCGCCAGCATAAGGCGCACACACAACACACAGACACCAGCGAGGACAGAACGCACTCCCGTGAGCGGGAGCGTACACCCTCGTCACAATATACATCATGCAAGCGAAGTCTGTGCTTCCGTTAGAATACCCCCTGCGACGTATAACAAGGGACAACCTCGTTCCGGTTTCATCGTGATACTCTGCCTTGTCAAAATTATTACTGTTTACTGCAAGCTTGTTGTATTTTCACGCGGAAGGATTGCCCTAATAAGTGTGTTTCTACCCACTTAGGCAATAAACGGCATGCATTCATTCCATAAACCAATTCTAGCAAAATTTAACTGTAGTTCTTACTTAATGATGCCATCAGTTTGATTTTGGGGAAGATCTCTGCCACGTTATAGTCGATGATAAGAAGAAGAGCTACTCTGAATTTTGAAAGGAAGAAACTATAGACGTTTGCCAGAATTTTATGCTGCAGTTTGGCAGTCCACTGCATATTATGAAACTGCGTCAGATGTAAAGTACCAAATATTTGTTTACTTTGCATTCAAATAGAAGCCAATGACATTTCTGCGTTGCCGGTAACTGAAAGTGCCGCAGCCGGGCGTTACAGTTCGTTACGTGCTATTAGTCGGGTAATACCGACGTGAGCGGTTGGACACGAGCTCGGAATGAGTGTCGCGTCGTCTAAGTGCCGTCTGTACTCGTATCTGGCTGCGGTCTTGGTGAAAGACATTGGACAACGCCTGAAGGAACGTACAGGGAACTGCGCTCCCATGAATAACTCCAGCAAAAACTTTCGCTAGAACAATCGGTACATGAGGTCCGATGTGCAGATATCAAAGACCTTGCCAAAGACCTTAGGTAAAGCTGCGGCTTAGTAATCCCACAATCAATTACAGTAAGGTTTCTGCAACGTATTAATGTACATTAGTTATACACAGACAGTGTGTTATGGTATCTTCGGTATGCGTGCAATCAAGCCAACCGAAAGAAAGAACACGGTCAAGCCAACAGTTCGTCTCGCTGACACAACAGCAGGCCCTTGACACCTAACGAGGCACGAGCAGAAGACCGGCGGGCAAAAAAAACGCATCCTTTGTCGGACATTCTCCATCAACAAGATCACCGCATTTGGTGGGTGACGAGGTGCACGTCGAGCCATGAGAGGAGCATGTTGAACAAGACCCTCACATTTCTGCGGCAGAAGATGATCGACGAACCTGAACGCAATACAACGATCACAATGATGCATAATCGACAATTAGTGTACATAAACAAGACGTACCCGGTGGGTCCTGGACTGGGCGACCAGACTGAAGCGGTGCAGGTCCGTTTCGCGGCTCCAGCTGTACTCGTTCTTAGCGGCCATCGTTACGCTATAGTTGGATTGCGGAAGCAGGCCCGGAAGGATGACGACGCGCTCGTAGATGTACACGCCGCAGTCCACCCTCCGCATGTCCCTCTCTCTGGGTGCCACCAGCTCGCTCAGCTCGGGGCACTACCTCGTTCAGCTGGTTCATCTGGGCACGGCCATTCTGCATGCAGCGTACTCTGTGCAAGCTCACTTCACCACCCCACCTCGCAGTACGTGATCTTGTAGTTCTTGGCGGGACTGTGCGACTTGACGCCAAATTGCACACCCTCCTTGAAATGCGGCTGCATGCACGCGACGCTGCATACAGAATGGCCGTGCTCAGATAAACCAGCTGAACGAGGCAGTGCCCCGAGCTGAGCGAGCTGGTGGCACCCAGAAAGAGGGACATGCGGAGGGTTGACTGCGGCGTGTACATCTACGAGCGCGTCGTCATCCTTCCGGGCCTGCGTCCGCAATCCAACTATAGCGTAACGATGGCTGCTAAGAACTAGTACGGCTGGAGTCGCGAAACGGACCTGCACTGCTTCAGTCTGGTCGCCCTGTCCAGGACCCACCGGGTACGTCTTATTCACATTATTTGTCGATTATGCATCATTGTGATCGTTGTATTGTGTTCAGGTTCGTCGATGATCATCTTCTGCCGGAGAAATGTGAGGGTCTTGTTCAACATGTTTCTCTCATGGCTCGCCGTGCACCTCGTCACCCACCATATGCGGTGATCTTGTTGATGGAGAATGTCCGACAGAGGATGCGCTTTCTTTTACCCGCCGTTCTTCTGTTCGTGCTTCGTTAGGTGTCCTGCCCTGTACAGCCGATTAATCGTCAACGGCCTGCTGTTCTGCCAGCGAGACGAACTGTTGGCTTGACCGTGTTATTTCTCTCCGCTGGTGGCTTGATTGCACGCATACCGAAGATACCATAACACCCTGTCTGTGTATAACTAATGTACACTTATACGTTGCAGAAACCTTACTGTACAGTAATTGATTGCGGGATTACTCAGCCGCAGCTTTATCTAAGGTCTTTGGCAAGGTCTTTGATATCCGCTCATCGGACCTCATGTACCGATTGTTAGCGTTTGTTTACGTTAGGGTCACCGTGCCTTATTTCCGATTTTAGAAATACCTACATGAATACCTAGTACCTACATGTTTGAAATATACCTACATGGGAAAAATACCTGCATGTACTGTATGATCCATATCCTAGAAATGTGACTAACACTTTTTGCGTCCCGAGCGGATGGTGTTTACCGATTCTCGCATGACTAACCACATGCAGTTCATGTTTGCGTGACTTGGAGTAAACCGATTCTGAGAACGTCCGGTTCGCTCGACAGTTCCTTAATAACTACAGTCGTTCGTTAATAGTGCAGATCGTACCGAATGCACTAATGACGGAACAACAGCTTGCTCGCCCCTGTGGCACTCCATAATCCAGTTTACCCGGCACTCGTCAAACATTAGTGTAGTTGATTAGTCAAGAGCCGTCCAACCTACCCGCATCCAAATACATCGCACAGGTCACATTGCATTCCGAGCTACCGGAATTTATTATTCCACTTTCCCTGCCAATAAGAGGAATGATACACTGTCTGTTGGTGGTGGCGCAGATGCCACCACCGGAAAATTTACAACACTTATAGTTTGTTTAATCGTTCCATTCCTTCAACGGTGCCGAGAATCGACATCGCGTTACCACGTTGAATTTCTAGCGAAAGTTTTTGCCGGAGTTATTCATGGGAGCGCAGTTCCCTTGTATGTTCCTTCAGGCGTTGTCCGATGTCTTTCAACAAGACCGCATCCAGATACGAGTACAGACGGCACTTCGACGACGCGACACTCATTCCGAGCTCGTGTCCAACCGCTCACGTCGTTGTTACCGTACTAACAGCACGTAACGAAATGTAACGCCCGGCTGCGGCTCTTTCAGTTACCGGCAACGCAGAAATGTCATGGGTTTCTTGTAAACGTCATCTCATGACACCGAAAGCAACATGAATAATGGCATGGTCAAAACAGTTTTCTTTGAGTATATTGTTGCATACTGCGACCTGCGGTTCTCCACTTAATTGTACTTACTGATAAACGAAGCACCCTAATCAATCCGAGATTCCGAGTATTTAAATGCAAAGTAAACAAATATTTGGCACTCGAAATTTCAGTTTCATAATATGCAATCAACTGCCAAATTGCAGCATAAAATTCTGGCATACGTCTATACTCTATAGTTTCTTCTTTGCAAAATTCAGATTAGCTTCTTCTTCTTATCATCAACTATAACGTAGCAGAGATCTTCGCCAAATCAAACTGATGGCATCATTAAGTCAGTCTGCAGCGGAAAGCTCTGCGTGCTATCACTGACTACAAGCAACCGTTTACACCGGAACTGTATCAGCAGTTAGGCATTATGCCTATTTTCGATCGATGGCGGCAGGGCGATGCGGTGTGGCTGTTTAAACTGTGGAATAAGAACGCCTTCCCCCTTCCAACGTACCTGCTGGATATGGTCAGATTTACGGATAATACGACCCACTACAATCTGCGACGGCCAGCGAAGATCAACGCAAAGGCAAAGAAGAAAATTGGCGAATCAACGATGGAGATGCGTCTGAAAGATCTGTTAGAAAGAATTCTGAAGTTTAACGAGAAGATTCTGTCTGCTGGATCTGTGAACGTTTTCAAGTTTATGCTCAGAACTGTGGATCTGTCGTAGTGGTATTTTTATATGTTAGCATTAATTTCGACCAGACTTGAAGTCCCTGTTGGGTTGTCTGCTCTTGTGTTATAATAATAATAATAATAAAGTAAGATCTACAGTTAAATTTTCCTAGAATTGGTTTATGGAATGAATGCATGCAGTTTATTGCCTAAGTGGGGAAAAATACACTTATTAGCGCAATCTTTCCGACTGAAAATACAACAAGCTTGCAGCAAACAGTAATAATTTTAACAAGGCAGAGTAGCACGATGAAGCCGGAGGCGATGTTGCCCCTTGTTACATGTCGCAGGGGGCATTCTAACGGAAGCGCAGACTTCGCTTGCATGATGTAAATACTTGTACTCGTGGAAGGTTATATTTTACGGAAGCCGGTACCACGATCTAAAGAGGCTCGGAGAAAAAGAACACCGCTGGGTTATCTGGTTGTGGTTGCCTGTCGTATCACTAGTCCAGATCAATGTGCCAAATCGGACAAGCAGTTAAGCTTTTTCACCGGATGAACCTGGCTGATGTCAAGTATGCTGGTGGACTTTGGCAACACTTCTGGTAAAGTCTGTTTACCGAAGAAGCAGTAGCAGTAATAGTCGCACTCATTAAGGAATCTGCCATCCGAATCGACAGCCAGCTTGTTCTTGTTGCGCTTAGCAAGCTAATGCCGCGCAAACACTAAACACGTGGCCAACAGAATTTATTTCCACAGATATTTTTCCACGCACAGCTTCATACCAGTAACAGCAGCGCTCAGAATGAATCCCTTAGCAGTCCTGTTTGTGGTCCTGCTTCTGGAACTGTGTGCTTGCATGAGCTCAGCAAACGACCTACCAAATCCGAACTGCACTTATTTCAGCAATGTTCTGCATTGTAATAACGTTGATCTGCCCGGTAATTTCAACGTTGCCCTAATTCCTACTAGTATAACAACAATCTACCTGGGAATTGAATGTGAACCACTAGAATGCAGAACCTACTGCAACGTGCTTGCGCAAGACGCCAGTCCGTATCCATCTAGCCTCGTGTCTTTGAAGAAGGTTCTCTTCTGTGGATTCCGTGCCAGAAACGGAGGGGACATCGAATTCAAAGTGTTTACCGGACTTCTCGATCAAGTCAAGGGGCAACTGACGCGTGTAGACATTTTCGGTTCTAAAATCGACAAACTGCAAGCAAGTTGCTTCAAAGGATACAAAGTTCTGCAGTCACTTTCGCTACACGACAACGGGATCAGGGAAATTTCACCAGAATCTTTCTCGGAAATCTCAGATGTCGGCGCTCCGCCGCTGCTCACCAAACTATTTCTTAGCAATAACGCGATGACGTCATTTGATTGGGGTGCACTGCGACCAACCGCGGCAACCTTGGTGAGTGACAAAATATTTCAGAACTGCGCTACTAGATCAAAATCCAGAAAGGTCAATGATGCCCAGTAGCCAGGTTAGACATGGTCAACGAAAAACATTGTAAGTGCTTTTTGTACAGAAAACAATCGACCTACACAAGCAGCTTCCTGGTCTGCAGCAGCTCGTCCTCACTTCTCGGCCGTTCAACCTGTCTGCTTGTTACATCGACCTCCACCGAAATAAACTGGTAACCGTACCGAAGCAAGTACTGGATACAATTTCCGGTGAGACGGGGCGTGTCATTCTTAGTCTGGCTAGCAATCGCTTTTGTCCAGACAACCTCGACTGTTCCTGCTGTGCGCTGAAGGATCTGGCGGAGTGGACTATAAGCCGCCTTCAGCAACCTGCCCAGCTCGTTATCGGCCTGCACTGCGGATCTGACGAGAAACGGGCTCTTTCCGGTGAGACTAACGAAACGGGCATTTTACGGGTGGATACCATGACTGGAAATGTACCGGAGATACTTACTAATCTAGTGCGCCAGTGTTATTGAACTATGCTGCAACATTTTTTTGATGGGCAGGATAACCGTAGCACCTCGTTCTATCTATTTCACGGGGCATGGCTTTAGTTCTAGCTGTTATTAGTATACATGTAGCGCTTGCATTGTATGTATTCGTTTTTTCGTTTTTAGAACGAACAAGGTTACAGATGCTGGTTGTCCTTTGACATTTTTGACATTAAATCGTTTCACCACTGCAGCAAGTATTGTCGGTGCACTTGTCTGTCATTGTTTTGGTGGGTTTTGCTTACAAGCAGATCCCCCAACGCCTCATACTGGCAAAAATCTGAGGATGAGCCTAAAAAGTAGTGCTATTTGTACTGATCACAGGGTATTTTTTGTGGTGGGGAGGTTATGAACGGTGAATAGTTATGAATTTTCGAAGTTGTTAATGTTCGATTTGGCTTAACATAGCAGTCTATGGAAATCGGGTCAAGATCGTAATCTTACTGACCCATCTCCCGTAGACGGCTATGCTGAACCAACTCACACATTAAAAACTATAAAAATTCATGACTATTCACCGTTCATAACCTCCCCACCTGGTGGGGTCCACCACAAAAAATACCCTGTGATCAGTACAAATAGCACTACTTTTTACGCTCATCCTCAGATTTTTGCCAATATGAGGCGTTGGGGGATCTGCTTGTTAGTAAAAGGGGACTTGCTTTTTTGATCCACCATTGAGGACGACAAAGGGATCGTCTCCAACTGCAAATGCTGTCTTTTCTGTTGAACAATGCACTGGTCAGCCTGATCATACTACAATGGTAACTTCTAAGCTACCACTAGTGGAGCGGGTTAAACACCCTTACCACGATAATCAGGATGGTGATTCTGAATTCGGCTGTTCTTATGTAATCATGATGGAAGATTCTTATGCGGATGTACAAGTACAAGCAGGATGAGCACGGTTTTATCGAAGCACGAGAGTCAAGACTCAATTCTGATCTTGGGATCTTACAGATTCCTCTCATTCTAGAGCATGCATTAACATGGTCAGATGTAAAAGGGTTGGTCATCATGTTTTCGGTTGAGCTGTTACCAATCGCAGATGTTCTACATTCTACTGCTACAATACCGTAGAGCACGCAGCAACAAATGTAAGCCAGCAAAGTTCCACAATAAAGCCGAATGCCGAGTTGTTCATCGTATTATACCGCATGGGATTTTCTAACGGAAATATGACTTTGCTTGCTTGCATTATGTGCTAAAATTATGTACTTCAACAAGTACCGCAGATTATGCCACATTTTTAACGGATTACATGCACGGGATATTGCACCCGCGCCACCAGTGCTTTGGCATAGGTGCAATATCCCGTGATCCGTAAAATATGTGACATAAGCTGCTGTACTTGTCAAAGTATTGTACTTGTAGTTGTGCACAGGTTACATTTTAAGGACCGCTTACACATTGGAGAGAAAAGCCACCGCTGCAGCGCTGCTTGTTTGATTGTTGTTGTAGATAAAGTAATGAGCTCGCTCAGTCAGATTAACGTGTCGAATCGGACAAACGGTTAAGTAAGTAAGCTATTTCCATAAGAATCGACCTCTGGTTGGTGTCAAATATATTGGGCTGGTGGACTTTGGCAGCACTTCTGGTGAAATCTGTTTAACAAAGACGGTTCCAGTGTGGCTTCGGCCTTCTGTGCGTAGTGCTATGGAGGGAGATAATATCCCGCGTATGCCGGTTGTTACATGGGACACGTGTTCTTTCGACAGTAGTTTCCAGTTTCCACAGAAGCAAGTTGGTACTTGAGATTTTGTTATGTTGATATAATATGTCGAAATAAAGTAGTCGCACTCGTTAATCAGCAGCCGGCTTGCTGTTTTCACGGTGAAACAAGCCAATGACGGGTAAACACGTAGCAGCAAAGTTTACTTCCATGTACCTTCGGCCCCGTTCAGTTGCACACCATTGATACCAGTAGAAGCAAAACTCAGCATGAATCCCTTATCAATTTTATCTGTGGTACTGTTCCTGGAACTATATACTTGCACGAGCTCAGCAGACGTTCTACCAAATCCAAACTGCACTTATGTCGAGAACGTTCTGCACTGTAATAGCGTTAATTTGCCCGGTAATTTCAGTGTTGCCTTAATTCCTACTACTGTGACAA
>JAQGAU010004617.1:0-11337 GCA_034698045.1 Paramacrobiotus richtersi | reverse complement strand
AACAGTGTATTCCCTCTGTTTTTACCGCGATGCTGATACAGATGTTTTGTGGTTTTGGTAGCTACATGCAATCGTTAAGTTATTATTTATGATTGTGTGTTTTACGGTGTTTTGAGCTAATTTTACGTTATGCAAGAGTGGAGAGCGATTGTCGGAAGAACAACTTCACGCTGCAGTGGTTCAGTATTTTCGGGAATACATACCGCCGTTTGTCTAACGCTCCCAGATGCATATACCGTGTATGCATCTTGGTCACTCTTAAGTCTCTGACCGTCGTCGGTTACATTTTGTGCATATTATGTGTCCCTAAATTTTGATCAGATTCCCATAGAAGGAAGAGTTTTTCAGACTTAGGCAATTTGCAAGTCAGTAGCAAGGCAGATGACCAAAACTAGAAAAAATATATCTACCTTGCCAGTAGCAAATCTAGCTGTATTGATCCTTGATTTACGCTAGTGACCTTTATGTCACAGGTAGTTTTGTGGCAGGTGATTTTGTCACGGTAAACGGTGCCGGTTTTTATGACGAAACTGCTGAGTTTTCATAGCCACATTTGATTTTATCGGATTTTGGTTTCTGGACTGCGGGAAAGTCGCTTTCCACAGTTCTGTCGTTTTATGAAATCATCGTTGCGAAATCATATTAATTTTTATCTGCTTGTGAGTCATTCCGTTTAGCCTCTTATCCGTTGTCCAGAAATGACGTCACTTAACTATCCGATGCAACCTTTGAAAGAGTCGAAGTAGCCAAAGAACGAAACACGTGCAGCAGCTGGAACAAATCATGCAAGCGCCTTTGTGCGATCACGCAAAGGGCTTTCGACAAGTTGCAACTAGCTAGTACTGGGCCACTGGCTGTTGCTTCGAACTTCTTTTTTAATTGTATTCATTTCCCGCGTTAGTTTCTCAAATAATATATCAATTTTTCATTGCCTTTGGCTTTCTTGGAACCTTTAATTTCTTCAACTAGTTCAAGATATACATGTCAGCATTACCGATTACGGCTTCATGGCCATGTTTTTCTAGACCTTGGAGTTCAGTCTTCGTATTTTAAACTTTCGTCATACTCATAAAACCATTGAAATCCTGATTTCTAGCTGGGACAGCCTTCAAGTCACGACCTAATTTTTTTAATTCACTTCTTTTGTCTGATAATTCGTTCTAAACATCAGGGGAAAACGTCTTGATGGTTCTCCGCCACGGCAGATTCATTTATGGTGACTTCGTCAGTTCGTCGTGACATCGAGTTTACGTTCTAATTCGAAATTTGCGTTTTTGATCCGGATCCGGGTCCAGACTCCCTCTTTTCTGAAATGGATTGTGACAACGAATTTTGTGATTTTCCCTCTGGCGATGATGAAGACGATAACGCGGATTATGACGAAGGATATGATTGCAGCTTTACAGACGAGAGTCTCGGTCTGGAACCTGTAAAAATCTCTCCTGGTCGAGCACGGACCTATACAGAGCGGGGTTCTGTAACGCGTAATACACCAAAGCGACACAAGAGCAAGGACGATGAACAGTTGGATGAGAAGGGGTTGCCAATTGAGCACTTCGAATGCCTCAGCGCCAAAGGGGATGTGGTGTCTTATCAGGTTCTCATGCCTCCGCATGTCTTTGCTATGATGGATAAAATCATCAATCAGGCCAAAGAAGTTATGGAAGAGGTTTGTCCAATTCGAAACAGAAAAGTGGAGACGTTTGGCGAGCTGATTTGTGAGTTGCCATTTGTTCTGCAGGTTCCTTCAGCCACTATTCGACTGATGTTGGGGCAGCTGAAATGGGATACGGAGCGTTTGCTGACACGATACTACGAGAATCCAGAGAAATTGTTTGCAGATATGCACGTAGGAACTGTGAAACAACGATCGCTGTCGCTCAACAAGGTGAAGGATCGCTTTTTAACGCCAATATCATTTCACGTATTTAGTGCTGTTTGATCTTCTTTCGATTGAAAACTTATAGTTGTGCTGTTGAATTTTGGTATGATTATAGTTTTCTGTTTATAGACAGTTGTATGTGATATCTGCTTCCTTGAGACGCAAACTGCCGATCTGCGCGCTGCGGACTGTGGGCATCGCTTTTGCGTGGAGTGCTGGTCGGGCTACTTGTGTACGAACATTCTGACGGATATCAGTTCAGGTCGAATTGAATGCCCTTCGGCCAAATGCAAAACATACTTGGATGATGCCTTTGTGATGAATTTCATTCACGGGGACGTGGTGTGCCAGCGTTATCAGTATCGTATGGCTTCGTCGTTTGTGGATTTTCATCAGTATCTGCGTCGCTGTCCAGGACCTGACTGTCTGCATGTGTTCTTTGTGGCGGAACGCAGTTGGATGCCTCTCACGTGTGAGCCCTGTCGCTTGACATTCTGCTTTTTGTGTGGAGAGCTGTGGTTAGTGTTGTTTTGAAAGCGTTACTTGTTCCTCATCGTAGTAAGATACTTTTACAGGCATGATCCCATTAATTGCGACTTGCTGAAGAAATGGATCAAAAAATGTGCTGACGACAGCGAAACCTGCAACTGGATCTCTGCAAATACTAAGGATTGCCCTGAATGCAAATCCACTATCGAAAAAGTATGCAACTGGTGATGTTCGGCGGTCTGATTTTGTTATTCGAGTAATTAAATCAGTTGTCGCTGTTTGTAGCGTTATGGTAATCATGAAAATTATTCGGCCAGTTTTATTTATCCTCGCTCATTTTTTTGCAGAATGGTGGCTGCAATCACATGACTTGCCGTAAGTGTAAACATGAGTTTTGCTGGCTTTGCTTTAAGAAATGGCCACACTCAAGCGGAGGATCGTGCAACTCGTTTGCGCAAAGCACTGAAAGTCGAGCGGAAGGACCACGCAAGGCACTGGAACGCTATTTGTTCTACTTTAAGCGATTTGACAATCACCAAAGAAGCCTGAAGTTCGAAATGAAGGTAGAGTATGCGAATTTCGGTATAATTTTATCGGAAATTGATGAAAATTTGATAGATATAATGAAACAGATAGGGAAGCATAGAAGACATGTGTACTTGCACACCTCACTGGGTGGTTCGCCTTTTGCAGCTCAAGGACAAGATCGCCGAGTCTTTGGATGGACTGCGAATCAAATTTTCTTGCTCCTGGATTGAGCTGCAGTTCTTGACTAAATCGTAAGGATATCATTCAGTAATTTTGATATTTAACAATGCTTTTCAGAAAACTAGGTTTTCAAGGGCCCAGATAAAATCGCGATTTAAATTTAATAAATTCATCTGTGACAGGGTGGATGTTCTGAATTTGTGCCGCCAGAGCCTTATGTATACTTATGCCTTCGCCTTCTACGTTAAAGAGGGTAACGAGAAGCAGATGTTCTTGGACAATCAGACGGACTTGGAGTTGGCCGTGGAGAAATTGTCCCGATATCTGGAAACAGATCACACATTGGACGACACGATCGCTCTTCAGAAACTGCGACAGTCAGTGCAGGATACTATGGGCTATGTCGACACCCGACGGCAGAAGCTCACACAGCATGTTCACGACGGATACGAGGCTGCTTCCTGGGATTTGACCAACTGATTTAGTGCTCTTTGCTACTTGTGTACCTGATGGGGAATAGGAATCATTTTAAATTCCGTTTTTTACGTTTTAAAAGAAACAAACGTGTTTTACAACTATGGAGATCTCGTTCTCGCTGAGACCATCTCTGTGTGTAGAACAGGCACGAACCCTTTAGCTTTTGGCCAGTTTTTCTTTCCTATGGGTTATACTCTTTTTTTTCTCGGTTTTGTATCCTTTTTCGATACTTTAAAACAAATGCGTTGAATACAAACTGTATGAGTTGCGTCTGAATGCTGCCTAGCTTCTGCGATAATAGTTATTCTTCAAGACCGACATAAGTATTCGTCTTTGCAACCATATTAATGGAAGAATTCATCCAAACATATACACACACACAATTCCAGGGCGTGATACTCTACCGTGACAATTCATGAACAGGCGCATTATTATGCAATAACGAGTACATAATACAGGTTGACATGGTTCGGTAAAATTAAATAACATCGAGAGAGTTATAACTAATCGTAGCGCATTTAATATAGATGTTGATAACTTTAAAAATCTCCACCTTAAATTTTTTTTGTATAAAAAAATTAAGATAAACAATGAAATCCAAACGAATTAGATGAATATATTTACGACTGCAGCCATACGTAAGTATCGGATCTTCGGTGCATATAATTATATGCATGTCATACGGCCGACTGCTTATAATTCTTGGTTTCCAACAGCTTCTTTCCACACATAGCACAGATTCCTAAGAATAAAAACCCATGTACCATGCTGAAAGCCGGGCATAAAGAAAATCTCGTGCACTCATTAATATCGGGAGGACTCGCATTTCGCAGAGCCAAGTTAATCTGCGAACTGCGCAGGAATCACATTTTTCCACTTACCAATTTTATAAGCGCATGGTTGGCAATAATGAGATCCCGCTTGGTGTACCGTAACTTTGCAGATTTTACATTTCTCGAATTTGTCGTACGGATTAAACCTGACAAAACGGTAAAAAAGCCATATTTCAGATGTTTCACAGCAAACGCTCTATGGTGCATTTACCAACAAGTCTACATTCGCAACACATAATCAACGACTGCCAAGTGACATAGTCGTATTTTTACCTGGCCTTTTTCGACGTGAGAGCTTTATTCTCATTCATTTTTCTGCCTCCTCCTTCTAAAAACAAGCGAATTTTAAAATTGCAACACCTCTCTTACCGTAACAATCTTACGCAAAAGTTCGTCAAACGATATAATAATAATCATTTTGATAACGCTACAGAATGGGCAAGTAAGTGTCATACGTCCAGGTTTCACAGAATCGCAGTATGTATGTATGCTGAATATTAAAAACTGAAAACGAGTCAGAAAATCTATATATTCAAGCCCTGAGAATACCAGATGACTGACGATCAGAACTCTCGCACTGTCGCAAATACCTGTCGTGTTGCGAGCGCCAGATTTCCATGGATCAGGTGTTATCACTTTACCCAGTTTGGCCTGACCTAAAAATGTACAGAAATATTCCAATCACATACAAAAATAAAAAAACCAAAGCAAGCAGCACGAAGAACTCACACTTTTCGCAGACCATTTTCTTCCAGAGAGATTCACTGTTCTTGACTCGGAATCAAGCCCGGACACAGAAAGGCTCAAAATCCCTCACAAATTAAAACAGTGAAGGCAGAAAAATAGTAAACAAAATCCGCTGTTCGACAAAGATTTCGATGGAGTCAGCAGTGACATCAAGAAGCCTGAAGATCTTAGCAGGTCTAAGAAGGATCTTTCAGTTCTGGAAGTTGATACCGACGATACGTCGCGCAAACTTCAACCAGAAAACTTACAGCACTCCAGCATCCGGTATTCCGGAATGAAGTAACTCGTCAAGATCAAATATTACTGTTACGGTGTTACCAAATCTTCGTAATCTGAAAAGTTGAATTTCGAGTGTTCGTCACTTTTCTTGGTCATTATTTTCTAACGACCTGTGCTGCCGTTCCGGGCGGTTGTTGTTCGCTCTTGTTTGTGGGCCCTGACCGCCGCCCCGTAAAGGTTGTGCTGGTAGCATAGCTTTCTCTGGGCCAGGTACGAAAGGCGGAAGGAAACACCGAAGGAAGGAAATTTTAAGGTACGAAAGGAGGAAGGAATTTTTGGAGGAAGGAACTGTTTAAGGGATGAAAAGCGGAAGGAATTTTCGGAGGAAAAAATAAATGGCGGAAGGAATTTTCGAGGGAAGGAACTTTTAAAGCTAGCGATGACGGCTGATGGAAATTTTGAATAAATTAAAGTTCATGCGTTCAGAAATCGCAAAAATCCCGAAATCGTTCTGTATAGCCGACAGCATTTTGCATAACAGTGCAAACCGTACGACTATATATCTTCCATTCACTGTAAAACTCTGTGTACTTACCATAGTAAAAATCTATGTATGCAGATCTAGATGTTCAAACGCATACTCCGCATTTGCAGATATCACTGGTGGCGGTAATACATGCGTTCGTAAGTTTACAAATTACCACTGAAACATAAACTGCAGTTTCTACGCCGTATGGCATATTCATTATTCAATAACCGGTACGCTACTTACGCGGCTTCTTTTCACAACACCATTCTGTACAGTCCTTACATTCTTTCGCGATTCTTAATACGTTATATTACATGTGTACACCTGCGCCCGTTATTCTGTCGCGGAGCGGTTAATTGGACATAGCCAGACCAGATTCCCGAGCGAAGAAGGGCATCACACGCAAGTGCGAAATTGTAGACAAAAGATGTTTTGCGACGAAAGTGGCTGATTGCCTGATAGGGAAATCAGCGAAATCGAAAAACAAGCGCTCATGCTTTGAGTGGTATAACAGTAGAAGTATACATGTGCTTAGTTTAATCTGCAAATTCAATCGACACTAAGAATCTAAAACCGCATCAGCGGCATCACTCTGATTTGCTTGCCATTCCTTTTTGCATACTTATAGCTCATTCAAATTGGCAAGCCTTCGCTAAACATTTTTTTAAATATGGATGGTGACGATGATGCAAACGTATCATTCGGATCACTCGATGCATATGGATTCGGTTCCAATGCACTTCATCGTGACCTTTCACCAGCGCATTCTCCATCTGTACCGCCAGCTGCAAGTGAAGCGAGTGATATGACTGGTTATGATTCTATTCTAAGCAGCGCTAGCGGAATGCCAAAAGCCGATAAGGTCACAGATAAGCTGTAAGTGTCATCTTCTAAAAATCAAGAGTTTGGATACTGTAGTGATATAATACTAAATCCATATTAATAGCGTTGCTCATGATCAGTAGCCTGGTGGTATACCGTCTGGCTTGAAGATGTTGGTTGTGGGTTCAGTTCCCTCTGTGAGTACTTTTCTTTAATTTCCTGTTTCACGGAATTGACTAAAAAAATTCAGAAAAAGACAAAAAAGTCTTGTTAATGAAACCAGGTAATCTTGCATTTAACAGTTACTTGTATACTGAAAACGGAATTTTTAGGCTTGCACTGCAAACGAAAAGTGTCGCACACGAGGATGTCGAGGTTATCAGCCGTGACAGGAGTCCAGAAGTTTCTTTTGTGGGTAAAATAAGCCGAAGCTTGGAGAACAACGAAGAGGAGAAGCAAGATAAGCCAGTTCGAAAAAGGTAGGATCAATAGTGCCACCAAGACGACGGTTTGATCCATATGATAATGATGTTGATATATGATAATATGATAATGATATGATGCTATCCATATGATAAACCGAAACTGAAGGACCCATCCTGTTCTATTGTCGGCCGTCAGCACCTGCCGCGGATTTGCAGCAACAAGCACAGCAAGCGTAGACGATGGGAATAATCGCATTCTTTCATCACTATATAGGTATACGTTTCATTTTTTTGATTGTGGTTGTGGGTCATTTTTATCCGAGCCATCCGCCTGTTTATTTGCAACGGTTTTATGCTGGGTACGTTGTTCAGTTATTAGTGGGTTTTTTCGAGCCATTGTGTTGTTTTACATTTGTTTACGTGAACTATTTCCATTTCGATGTGGTTATGCTGCGTTTGCTTGTTATCAATAATCTGTCGTTCATTACACCGTAAATTAGTAAAATTACCGCACGAGATGTATGTTTCTCTCTTTCGTCGTTTGCAGGTTTTAACCAGCAACGCTGCCGTAATTCCGCTTAAGCATTTAGAGCAGATAACACATAATTATGTCAGCGCAACCAGAGACATTAACATATAAACATTATTATATGTTTGTGATGTGTTTATAACTGCTTATCACCATCCTTTTCGTACAAGCAAATATCTGACTAACAAATATAAAGCATAACTGCGTACACGGTACAGGACAGTAAACTACGCTGCTACAGTGCAAGCATGCTCTTTCGACACACTATTAAATTTTCGAAGGGCCTGCCAGTTGCCAAAGCGGCTATGAAACTGTTTCGGTATTTTTGTAAGATCTAAACGCATTAACTCCCTTTTCTCCGAAATTTCTTTCCACCTTCCCTCCCTTAAAAAATTCCTTCCCTCGAAAATTCCTTCCTAAATTTTTTTTCCTCCGAAAATTCCTTCCGCCTTTCATCCCTTAAACAGTTCCTTCCTCCAAAAATTCCTTCCTCCTTTCGTCCCTTAAAATTTCCTTCCTTCGGTGTTTCCTTCCGCCTTTCGTACCTGGCCCTTTCTCTGCCCCAAGTCCAGTCGTAAACGTAAACGTGAACAGTTGTCCAAATAAGCAAATGTTTCGGTACGAAAGTGGGAACCGGTCAAAAAGCCATCTACCGTACCAGGTGCTACAACACAATGCATTTTTACGAGTTTATTACAAATTAATATAGATACAGTTGTGGTAACATTATTATGTAATTTTCGTAGCTGTTTACAGTCATATTAGAGAACGGGCGCTGAATGTTTTTAAACTTCACCATCGACCAGTTCTCGTCTGCGTCACCAAAAGGTAATGGTACCAGTAACCTAGTGACGGTGCAGAGTGATCCTAATTCTGGCTTTTCTCTTTTCGTCTGTTTTCGTGAGGCAGACCGAAGTTCCTTGCTTGTAATAAACTAATACTTATTTAGAACGCAAAAAGAGACAATGTTAACATAATATTCTCTTAAGTCATAGAAACACATAATTCTAAGTGACCACACAATTATGATTGTTTTGCATGCATTTTAATCTTGTCTGTAACTCCCGTAAAGCATATTTTAAACAAGCATGGCAGATCTTTCAAAAAAACAACGGAAACTCGCCTAGATATGAGGAAATGTTAAAAAACGATGGCATTCTGGCTCATTTACATCCAGACTGGACACCGCTGGTCACAGAAGGCACGCCCGGTAGTGCCTCGGAACGCATTGTAACGCCTACATGGGAACATGTGGAATATGCTCACCACGTCAACAATAATCTTGCACCTACGTTGCCCAGTTTTCCTCAAGCAGAAACCACATCTTCGGAAGAGATGTCGGACAATGATCAGGTTGCAGTTTATTTTATAACAAAACATTTATTATTAATTTTATTGTGCGTGCTCAAAGCAGTGCAAGCATGCATGCAAAACCGATTTCTAAAGCAAAGCCAACGACTATTTGATAAAATCTGCTCTACGCGCTCCAATATACGAGTATATATATTATTGCTGGGTTCTGTCTTAATGATTTCAGTATAATTTCACGGTGCAAATATGATGGCACTTTTAAGCAAGTAACTCAAGCTGGTAAACACAAAGCATAACAGGTCATGTTTGCTTTACTGCGAAACTGTTATATGCATTGCTTCTTTTTGTACTGATAAAGGAATATTAACGAGCGCATCTATTATAGTTCTCAGGTCAACCTCCGCCTGTATTTATTCCGATGCGTTTCCGGCTGCCAGACCTTCCATTAAAACTTCGGCATCCGCAGCAAGTGGAGGTGCGTTTATTAGACGGTGAGTGCGTATTGTGAAGGGTGAACCATACCCATGCAATGTACCAATCATATAATTTATAAAGGTCAAGTCAGAAGTTTCTTTACGCCGTATAACTCTAATCACGGACATATTTCATCAGCTTGATGATGGCCCGGGAGCCTACCTTCCAAAAACACTTTTGGACGAAGATTTCAAACGCCAGCTGGAAGATGAGATTTTTCGAACCCTACCAAGTTATGCGGAAATGGACCGGTACTTTGGTACGAGTTCCCGTGCCATACCGCCGCTGACGGAGGACGAGCAATGGATCGTTAGAAAGCGATATTCAAAGCTGTGCATCCAGTATAAGAGTAAACTACAAGACCTTCGCCGGGAGCTACTAAACAAATGGGAGACTGCACTGTCAACCCAACCGGATGTTTCCCATAGCATGATCGAATTGGCGGCATTTCGACGATCCCGCCCAGACTGGCGTGGTTATCTGCTGTTTCTCCACACGTTCAATCATCGCTATGATTTTCTGCCGAAACTTTTGCTTCCGCCTCTCCGAAATCCAGTGCCCTTTCAGACGCCTGATAAATTACTGGCTATCATCAAAGAACTGACCACTGTGCGAAACAATCCGTCGAAGTACAGACGAGTTTATCCGGATCCTTTATTCGCCGAATACAGAATGATCCGACGAAAGAGACAAGTTGCTGCTAAAAAGGCGGCGTTGGAGCAGCGGCAAGCTGCCCTGGCTCAAAAGTATGGTGAAAAAAATCCGTTGAAAAAAAGTAAAATTCGCATTTCGGCGCCGGAAATCAGAAGGAATTCACTGCTAAGCGATACGGACAGCTCACAGTTGACCTTTAAGCAAAAACTGAAGCGTGCGATGCTGGTCTTGAAGGAATTACAGCGCAATCCAAATAAAATGCTAAAACCAGTTCCGGAAGAAATTTCCGAAAAGGAAAAATGGGATAAAGAAGCCGAGCAAAGAGAGCGCAAAAAAGCAGCTCGACGTGGCTTGAGGCAGCTGACGTTATTGAAAAGTGGGAGGGTTTCGCTGCAAAATCCTTTCCAAGTATACCCCTCGGGGTTACAACAGTTGTTTATGGGCCGGAAATTATCCGCTTCAAATGTAGCTTTTTCTTTGATCACCCATAAAAGAAAATCAACAACCGCATCGAGAAAATCTCAGGCAAAGAGTTTGGCAAAGATCAACGACAAACTGCCCAATTCCGTACCAAACGAGCAAGATCAATCTGACGACGAAATCGAAAGCTCTGACGATGATATCCTCAAAGACCACGAAAAAATTTACATAAGGCCAACAGGTGACAGCGCCATTCAACAAAATCCGGTCGAAACAAGGACAGCGAAAACCAGAGTAAAGGTTCGATATCTCGATGATTTAGCTGACGCTGCCCCAAAGGAAAAAATCAAAAACTACGAAATTTCAAAGCTGTTAAAACAAATCGATCGTGCTGACCTTTTCTGCGCTCATCACGACAAAAAAAGTGAAATTTCCACCAAAACAAGAGACGTTACATCGAAAGCGCATCTCGAGTGCACACCGCGCCGCCTTGTATGGCCACATCCACGGTATTATCCAACAACTGAACCTTTCGACGAGGAAATGGCCATAATGAAAAGAAACGAAGCGCGACATACCCGGCGAAGCAAGTCCATTTCCATCTACGGGAATTCGCTGTATGGATCCACCGCGACACAGCCCATAAAACGACACCACGCGCCGAGTTTGCTGAACGTTTATCGAAAATCAAAAACGACGAGCAGGCAGTCCATGGACGCGGAAAAGTCAGCAAGTACCATCGCCAGTGAAACTCTTCCAGCAACGGAAAAGAAGCACGAAACCACTCGAAAACATCGAATTCGTACCACTCGGTTACC
>JAQGAU010004616.1:0-11340 GCA_034698045.1 Paramacrobiotus richtersi | reverse complement strand
GCGCAGGATTATATTGTGGAATGTATGCAGCAGTGCTGGAGCGAGGATCCGGCACAACGGCCGACCTTTACCGACATTAAAGATAAACTGAAACGGATGAGGGAGGGAATGATTAAGACGAATATCATGGACAATATGGTGTTCCTGTTGGAACGCTATGCTAATAACCTCGAGCAGCTGGTCACGGAACGAACTTCCGAACTTCAAGCGGAAAAGAAAAAGACGGAAAATTTATTGCATCGAATGTTACCGAAGTGAGTTAGGATAGTGGTTTCGGGCACAATTGCTCGGTATCAGAATAATGCATCATGTGATATGCGAGGCGCTCATATTTTTACGAACTCAACATTGGAACACGTGTAGACAGTAGTATAAGGTCTTTTTAACTGAACCAATAAAAACGAAATCTTTATTTTCCTAAACAGGTGTAAAGCTATTCTTTGTTATACATTCTGATATAATTACGATCGAATTTTTTCAGAAGCGTGGCTGAACAACTAATCCGTGGTTTGGCCGTTGAACCGGAAACGTACGAGCAAGTGACAATATTTTTCAGTGATATCGTGGGCTTTACCTCATTGTGCGCCGAAAGTACTCCTCTGGAAGTTGTGACATTTCTCAATGATCTCTGTAAGTTTCAAAGCGTAAGGTTTTTAACTGATCTTGATATATATTTTTTTCCGATTCACAGATACCATGTTTGATCACATCATAAGCCATTACGATGTGTACAAAGTGGAAACTATCGGCGATGCCTGTATGTGCTTATCAATTTTACATAAAAAATACAATAATACAGTCGGAAATTCTGCCGCACTGAAGAATTACAAAATTTCTGTGTAGATATGGTAGCAAGTGGTCTACCAATCCGAAACGGTGATCTTCATGCGGAGCAGATTGCCACGATGGCGCTGCATCTTCTAAAGGAGTGCGCTAATTTTCGCATCCGACACAAACCGGAAAAGGCTTTGCTTGTCCGCATCGGTATCCACAGTGGACCCGTTGTTGCGGGTGTTGTCGGTAGTGCAATGCCCCGATACTGTCTGTAAGTAGGCTCCATTTTGCCACATCATAGTAAACAATGGAATAAATCATATGGCATGAGATACGAATAACGCAACTTGGTGTTACTCTTCGTATTTCACCTCGATGAAACCTGTTACATATTGTACAGGCACTGAATAGAAGAAAAGACACGTGAGCCTCAATTCGGTGTATATGAATAACCCTCTCTGCTTATTATGTCAGTCATCACTTGAATCACTTTTTCTGTTTTTGTCACTATGGAAAGTGAAAATATTATTTTTTTTATGTGTACACATACGTGCAAAAGATTTTATACGAAGATAAAAGATTTTGTATGCCTATAAAATTTTTAACCTTCGTAGAAAATCTTTTACATACGAATGTAAGTTGTATATTCTGCTAGATTCGGGGATACCGTAAATACATCTTCCCGAATGGAATCAACCGGGGAAGCGAATAAAATCCACTGCAGTCCGCAGTGTAAAGAGATTTTAGACCGGCTGGGTTCATACCAGCTGACGAAACGCGGATCGGTCCATTTAAAGGGCAAAGGCGATGTGCTGACCTACTGGCTGCAGGATAAGGACACCCTCATGGAAGAGATTCTTCCGCTTCCCCCTCTCCCAGTCCGCTCCGACTCTCCCAAACGTAACCAAATATCACGGCACACCTCCCCACACAATTCTGTTCCCCGCCTGTCCATCACTTCCAGCGCTTCCGCCACCCTGGTCCCGGATGAACGACCGCATCATCGGCGGTCCAGTTTCGTTAATTTTGTCCGACAGAAGCTCCGGGTAGGACAGAAACCCGCCAACGATGCGGAGCATGGACACGCGAGGCATTTATCCCGCCGCGGTAGTGGTTCCATGTGGTTAGCGCGGGAAAATGACAAGCGAAATACCCTGCCGAAGATCATCGATGAATGTGCCAAACCACTGCTACAGGAGTATAAGGCCAACGGAATACCTGGAATGTATTTGAATAAGGTCCGGAATGGAGTACGAATGAGCCGGTCGACACCCTCTTCAAGGGACAATATCACTGCTGATCTACCGGAACTGATCCAGATCAGTCGGACCGGGTCGCCGGACGCTGGAAACCGGTATTTATCCGCAAATCGGAAGCTGGAGAGCCGGTCCGCGCAGAATCTTTACCGGTGTAATTCCCTCCGGAGTCAGTCTCCCGTTGGGCCTCCTATTCTGGTCACGCATATACAAGGGCTTTCCCAGACTGTGGCGTAGAAGAAGACTTGAGCTTGCTTGTTGGTTACCGGCATACTATGCGCGCTGCCCTTTTTGGTGGCAGTATTCCGGTTATAATTTGTGGCCTTGCCATGTTGTATTAAGAACAGAATTTATTTACGTATTGTTGTTGATTTTGGTTTGATACATGCGTGCTCACTAAGAGATTAATGTACTATAATGCACAAGATATATCCGCTTTATTAAACTACCAAGTTACACCATAAATGGATTCGAAAGCAGCCGGTTGTTTAATTATTCAGCAATGTACCGAACATAAGAGGCACAGCGGTATGTCTTCAGAATAGTATGTGCATTCCTGAACTACCCAATTTTAATGTACATAAAATGTACAATTCTGGATGGTAAATTGGACCTCTTCAGAAATACTTCTGCACCAACAGATCGAAAATCAAGCGGTTCGAAAAATTTACACTCGCGCTTTCTGGGGAAAAAAATCTTGGAAAACATATTCATCATAATTAAAGAGCGTCGATGTCGATTCATATAACTGTGTCTGCACGGTCACAAGGTCAAATAAACATTCTACTGACACTACAACCACATAGTTTCCAGTAGCCATCCGGGCTGGGTACAGATGTGCTATGCGATTATATTTATGATGTTGTAAACTTAAAAATATCTTCCTCTGACAAGTGAGCCTGAGCGGCTTCTTAGCAGTGTGTCAAACTGTTTATCGTACCCCGTCTGAAGGATGGACCCGTCTATTTGTAGGCAGTTTAAATGAAAACGTCACAGTATTGCGACAATTCACAGAAAGAAAACTGTTATCTCTGAACTAGTCAAATGCTTGAACGCCGCCTTTGGAATTTTACCATGCGGTAAACAGCAACCGGCAGCAAGATTCTTCCGAATAGACACTAAAAGCAAATACCGATGTATCCCATGTTTTTCTTATGCATATAAGTAGCAGTGTGATTTGTTGTTTGGCTAAGAGTCATTCCAATCGCTTATCGGAAACTTATTTTAATAACAGAAATTCGCAGTGTTTTACTATTAAAACACGCATGTGTTTTACACAGATACTTGTCTGCACACTATTGTAGGGTGTTGTTGATCATGGCATGGGAGTTTTTCATTCAGATAACAGTGGAGTCCTCCAAAACCAGCCTTCTTTAATTTTTTCGAACGTTCCTGAACAGGAACGACCAAGCGTGCAGAATTAGTTTCGGCGCGAAGGTCTTTGTACAATGCAGACGCCAACAAAGCCAGTGCTAGCTTTTCTGGCTGTAGCCGTGACCGCGGCATTAATTGGGATAGGCATTCTGATCGGCTATTATGGAATGCATCATACGTCCGACAATCCCAAGGGAACTAGCAAGACTACTTCTACTAGTGTTCCATCTCGGCTATCGGATGAAGAGGTCAGGCGAAGGCTATTTGGAAATATTAACAACGAAAATATCCGAAACCATCTCCGGTGAGTTTCTCTCTAAGATAAAGTTTCTTTGATCGATTTTCGTGTCAGTGTTTACGTGTTATATACGGCATGGCAAACTTAGGAAAGAAAACAACGCAATGCTCATAATTCACATTCTAACATCCAAATTTCTGGAAAACTGATCGGCTTATGTTATTACAAGAAAACGCAGAATCTTAATCTAACTGATTGTCATGACTGGTGTAATTGCAATTTAACGAGCATTCTAGCGTTTTTTCGTTACGTAACTCTCGAAACCATGTTTTTAATTATGCATGTTGTTTTTATTGCAGTAAGTATATATCGTCAGCCCGAAACAATGTACAGCTGAATACTTGTTGCCATATGCATATACAGACAGTATAGTACATGTATGATTAACATACTGCATACATGGCATATTTTTTTATGTTTCCAGACAGCACGAAGCTAAAATTCACATTCATAGATAACTTGGTAAAGTTTTTTCCCAGCGCATCATCCGTGATAGGATGTAACCCACCACGGTACCCCCGGTATGCCTCTGATCGTGAAATGCATTTTCAGTCGGTTGACGGTGAAGTCTCATCCTGCCGGTACAGATGCGAACTGGGAAGTTGGAGAGTACATTTATAACTCATACAAATCTTCCGGACTGGAAGGAGTTCATTATGCAACCTACGAAGTGCTGTTATCGCGCCCCAACGAAACGACACCTAATTCAATTCGAATTCTGAGTGCTGATGGTTCTGCATTACTATCACTAAAAACACGTGAAGTCACTTCTGGAACCTTCGAAAATTCCTTCTTTGCATACGCTCCAGCTTCCTCAATAACGGTGAATTTGGCTTATTTGTTATTAATATTACCTTCTGTACCATCTGTGTTACTTAATCAATTTGCTGCAATTTTCCAGAGCAAATCCATTGTTTATGCTAACCTTGCACGTGAGGAAGATTTCAAGCATCTGAAAAGTCAAAATGTTGATGTGAGTGGAAGTATCGTTATTGCGCGTTATGGGGGTTATCGGGGGGATCAAGTGAAAATAGCCGCAAAGTACGGAGCTAAGGCAGTCATGTTGTTTCTGGATCCATCTGCCGTTGCTCCGCATGGCATTCACCCGTTACAAGTTTATCCTTATTCACACTGGATGCCAGGTACTCTAGCAAAATTCTCGTTAGAAAGAATTTGTAAAGATTTTTTTCATTGATAATGTGAAAAATCTGCACTATCTTGCTGTACTGTTACTCGTATATTGTATGGTCAAAATGTTTTACAGAAAAAGTAACATAATATTACACAATCTATGTACCGTAGTAGAAGCAGAAGGATAGTGTATACGTAGATATAATTATTAGTATAATACTTCCAATGTAGTGCATAATCTGCGTACACTATATTTTAGGCTCTGCTATGGAAAGAGGATCTGTCTTTTTGGGGAAAGGTGATCCACAGTCGCAAGGATTCGTTTCCCAATCGTGTAAGTACAATACTTCGTCTGATCGCAACAAAACAAAAAAAAATATTGCAGCGATACCGCTGACTAAACTTGAACCTTCATGACATTCACGCTTATACCACTTTTGTAAATAGACGGAAAACTAACGTATAGAGCACAGCCCGATCCTGATGATATGCCCCAAATTCCCGCCACACCCGTAAGTCATCCCTGATCAGATTACACACAGTATAACCGGTGAAATTATTGATGTTTGTACTATACATTGACGTAGCTGCATTTTTTTCCAGATTGGCTACGCAGACGCCGGTAGATTGTTTGAGTAGGCAATCATGAAACTACTTGATATGTGCGGTGTAGCAAAGTGTAATTTTCTGTTTTTTTAATTAGGTTAATGCGGAACAGCACTAGCTTGAAAGTACCAAAATCATGGGAAGCGTCAACGTTTTTGAATTACACTTATGGAGGAAAGTTGACTTATAACCGGTATGATCTTAAAGTATTTACTTTTGAACCTTTGATAGAGAGAGAGGGATAAACCATAACTTTAATTGTTTCCAAGCAGTCCACTTATTTCTCGATAACTTATTTCTCGAGAGGGATTATCTTTAGAAAAGTCACCTTTACTACAACATCTTATGAAATATCCAAGCCAGTCCGAAATATTATCGGCCGAATCCAAGGGTGCGAAGAACCAGGTACCGACCTAATATAACGCTCTGTAGCAGCGATGCTGCCGAGTAAAGACAGTATACTGTCTTCTCCGGTTATTTTCCGTTAATACTACGTACAGATTTGTGTTTGTAATATACGATTTAAAGGTCAGCTGTTAGTGGCAGTTTTCTTTCTGCTTTTTTGTTTTCTTTGCTTTCGCGGACTTAACTGAATTGTACAACTACAGATCGTTACGTTCTTCTTGGGAATCACTATGATGCGGTACGTGAATTCTAAGCACAGTTTGGCATACGTTTCGGCCTACCTACGTTCAGTTTTATGTTTTAATTTTTAGTGGACAATGGGAGGAATAGACCCCAACAGTGGTCAGTAGACTGTACTGCATATACGTACTATGAATATCCAGCTTCGCACTGAATTTGTTGATATCCATATGCTTAAGCATTGTCAATTAGGTACTGCGGTAATTCTGGAAGCTGCGCGAGCTTTCGGCGAACTGCGCAAATCAGGTGGGCTAAAAACAGGAAGTTTCTGGAATTGCCGACGGAAATATGAAATTTAAAAGTGCATATTGTTGTTTTGTTAGGCTGGTGCCCCAGACGCACGATTGTATTCGGTTCATGGGATGCGGAAGAATATGGGCTAATTGGTTCAACGGAATGGGTGGAGGTAAGTCAAAATCTCCGAAACACGCCCAGAAACTCTAGGTCTTAAAAGATGCGCCTTGTTATGCAGGAAAACCTCCAAGTTCTTCATGAACGAGCTGTTGCGTACATAAATATTGATGCAGCAGTAAGAGGTATGCAAAACCATATGCGCAATAACCGTGACACCGAAATGGGATTTATTTCGGGATATATTTGCACCGCACATGCTGTAGGCTGTAGCAATAACGCTGTAACGCAGTTTAGCATAGATTGTGATTTTTCTGTATTTAATATGATTCTTTATAAATCAAAAGAGCGTATAGCATATAATAATCCTAACAAAGTTGAAATTGTCCTACCATATCTGATGGTTTTGACATACATGCCTTATAACCGTATAATATATGCCACACTTTCGGTTGTTTCAGGGCGGATATCTTTTAGAGCATTGTCTATGCCTCTTTTAAACCACCTAATCTACGAGTCTACGAAACTGGTACGGCCGATTTTGGAATATATACTTTGCTATAAGACAAGCTACCCTGTTATTTACTTTTAGGTGCCCGATCCCCATATTGTTCCTGATGGCAATATCAGCATGTCTGTCTACGACGTGTGGGCCAACAACAGCGCGAGTATCACTTTCGATTCCAAGCCCGAGCTAGGCAAAGTGTCAGCCGGAAGTGATTACGCAAGTTTTGTGAACATGGCGGGAATTACTTCAGGTACAAAAGGGAACTACTTTGGTCAAGATGCAGCACATATGTTAATGTTCTCATGATGTAACAGATTTTTTGTTTTTGCCTTGCAGTTGATATTCGATATGTGGTAAGGAGCTAATTAGACGATCCACTTTTATGAAATGCCATGATTTAACTTTGTGTCTGTGCGGATTAATCTCACATGAACTTGTTCAGGGAGAGAAATCCAATCCCGCTTACCATACCGGATTCGAAACTTTCGAATATGTTGAAAAGCACATCGATCCCGATTTCAAGGTGACTAAGCAATAAAACTGGTTGGGCAGATAAAGCTGGAGCAATTCGGTTCATGTTTTTTCTTTTAGTTCCATGTCGCAGTGGGTCAGGTTTGGGTTGAAATAGTTCGAGCTCTGGCTGAATCCGATATTCTTCCATTTTCTGTCATGGATTTGGCTGGGGACATGAAACAATCATGGGCGACTCTGAGAAGTAACATCAGCAGCGATGTTCAGTATGTGTTTTCGCAGGAGATCGATCTAGGTCAGTTTAAGGAAACTGTAGTTGGATTTGCATGTTACTATTAATCTTATTGAACACAGAAATCTGAATTATAGATGCCTTGTCCGAAGCTATTGAAACCTTTGGATACTACGCACGGAATCTTAATCTTCTATTGTCCAAGCTCAAGGAGAACAATGCCGAACGTGAGAAAAAGTATGTGTATATTTATATAAAAAATTATCATATAAAAATTTACTACATGTTGCACATTGCATTCGTGTAATAATCGTGCGATATAGTTGTTGCGATGTAGGATTTATATGTGCACTTTAGATTCAATGCAACTAAGTATGTGTTTTAATTACAGTCAGACACTAGTTAAAGAGATCAATAACAGACTGATGAAAATCGAAAGAATGTTCGTGGATCCTTCCGGTCTTCCAAGCCGGCCGCTTATACGTCATATCCTACACGCGCCATCTAAGGCTAACGCCTACGGTAGCACCAGTTTTGCTGGAATCGCCGATTGTGTATCTTATGCTAAAGAAGCCATAGAAAAAGGGGATAATGGCGGAAAAAATTACTGGCTTAATCAACTGAAGCTGCACTACACAAAGGTCGTGCAGATGGTTCACAGAGCTGGCAGGTTCCTGGCCATACCCAGCGGTGATGATTCTAAATACTCGGAAAGCTTATCCCGTTAGTAATTCTTGACGAAATTCGTTATGAAATGTTGTTATGCTGTGCTTTTTGCTAGTTGAAGTGAAAATTTTGTATCTCTGTTTTGTATCTCTGTTGTGCATGCGATCTCATGATCTTGGTACTGACTGTTACTCTTTAATTTGTAATTATAATTGTGCTAGCTGTGCAGGATTTTTCAACAGATTGTAAATGTTTCTGTAAAATCGAACCAGGAATGACGCGATAACTGATTCGCTACAGCGTTTGTTACTCTATTGGTTACAAAATATTAATAATCAATCGTATTTGAATCATATATTTATTCATTATTTGCGATACCTGAAATGGTTATTTGCTACAGCAGTGAGGATCTGCAGGTTAGAAAAAGTTCTTTCATAGAAGACAAACGATTTGATTACTTAAAGATGTTATGAAAATGATCCTTTGGCGGTTCGCCAAATTGTAAGTCATAATAACCTTAACGGGAGCGCGTGCATTTACTGTAACTGCATTTTATTACAAGCCATGCGTAATTAATGGTATACACGGTCATAGTAGAGGTGCTTAAATGAGAGTCATGCAGCGACGTGTACATGTATTTTTCTTATCGAGATGAAACATTGCTAAATCCACTGAAATTTGTTCGATTGCTATTGGCAAATAAAAGCTCTTGTTGTTGCTGCTGATCCTGTTGTTCATCGCCCACATCCTGCTCCTGATCACCATCATCCAAAAAATTATGATGGAGTTCGGATTGTGCGGGCTGGAAATCGGGCTGCATGGGCATGAATGCACTGGGATCCCTTCTAGGATTTAATCTTTGGACGTTGAGTGACCTATAGCCGCCGGATGCCGGCTGATAAGCGGGCGATGGGGCTGGTTGTGTTATACTCCCGGAGGATGGTCCATAATTACCCCCGCCTCCACCACCACCACTGCTGTACTGTCCACCGAAAGATCCCGATCCGCTGCTTAACCCGGCGCTTCCGCTTCCCATTCCACCGCCGCCTCCGGTGCTACTACCACCGCTAGATCCATACTGACTGAACTGGTTGGATGATGAGCCTCCTGCCTGTGCACCGCCGGATACTCCAAATCCTCCGCCTTGCATTCCACCTGTTATAACAATGGTCAATAATTCATGAAATGCATTATTACATGGACAGTTCTCGAATTCTACTTTGTAAAGTGAACGTTTCCTTATAAACCTTACTTGAGCCGGTACTAAATGTTGAAGAGCCAGGAGCGTTTCCGCCGAGGGTCAAGCTGCCAAAGGAAGAACCAGTTCCGCTGCCCGTAGAGCCGAAGGCCCCTCCGGAACCATACTGTGACCCTCCAGAAGATGAACCACCAGATGAGCCACCATATTGCGAGCCTCCTCCGGACGAAGAGCCAGATCCAAAGCCTCCTCCTCCACCAGAAGTAAGTTGTCCACTAGCTCCTGGAAGGTCATGCATCATATAACTCTGACCAGTGCAATACTGGATAGTATATAAACTTTCATAGAGAAGACACATAAACATACCCCCGGAAGAGCCACCACCTCCGGAACTACCTCCAAAGCCAAACGATGAGTCGCCTCCGCCCGTATACATGCCCCCGCCGCCACCACCAGATGAACCACCTCCCGATCCACCGGAGCCAAATGAACCACCTCCCGATCCTCCGGAGCCAAATGAACCACCTCCTCCCGAGCCTCCGGAACCTCCGCTACTACCTCCTCCTCCTGATCCAAATGAGCCGCTACCGCCGCCTCCAGAGCCACCAAATCCGCCCGAACTATCCCCACCAGAGCCAAATCCGCCGCCGCCTGTGGCTCCAAAACCTCCTCCGGATGAGCCAAACCCAGCGTTTCCGCCGCTAGATCCTGCGCCACCGAAACTTCCACCACCACCGCCGCTACTTCCGGCACCACCCCCACCACCCCCGCTACCACCACCAAAACTGCCGCCACCGGCGCCATACTGTCCTCCGCCTTGAGTCAGGGCACCGCTGGACCCAGCGCCGCCTCCGCCTCCACCTCCACCTCCGCCGCCTCCACTTCCACCGTCATCCAGGAAGCGTACATTAGCTCCAGCGTACAATCTCGGATTGGAATAGTAGTAATAAGTAGCAGAGCTGAAAAATGTGTTTAATGCATCAAATAAATTCCTGATTTTCGTAGAACGAGGCTGCTGCTATATACGCATACAGAAATATGCATCATTCAGCATATGACAGTTATATGGAACTGTACTGTTCCTATATTTAGTCGGATGGAGCAGTAAAATACTTACTTGCCACACCGCACGTTGTACCAGTAGTCGCTGAAAAATAAATCCTGATTAATTTCGCCAATAAAACGTATGTTTTGATGATGTAACACACCAGGTCAGTGTAATTTGATTAAAGAGCGTCGATACGGGACAGAGAAATGTGTATAAGGGTTGGTTCGGTTCGCATCGATGGTAAACCTGACATCCGGTGTCCACATTGACATAATATCCCGGAGATCGCATATTAGAGCAACTGAAGGATAATCCACGGGGGATTTGCTGCAAATTAGGATACGTTGAGCCTGCACGGGCATTCAAAACCAAATTCAGGACTTCTGCAGCGTTATATGGACCCCGGCCTCGTAACTGATCCAGCGCCGAGAAGGCGGGAGGGTTTTGTGCACTTTGTGCATTTATCTAAAGAGAAAATGGGCATATTAGTGGTAAATTTCCATATATACATTGTTTACTTATTGCCAACTTTATATGCAAAATGTATTGTAATACTAATTTCCTATTACAAAATTAGATTATGAGAACTATACGTTACTACAATAATGCATTGAAGCACGGAATATTTTATTCCGGAACATACAGGCGCACATACCGACAGGATCAGGTATCCGGAAATGAATGCCGATATGGCCCGCAAATGTGTAGCCATTGTCTGGCTTCGGTACCCAAAATCTTCAGGACAGTCCTACAGTGCGAAACGATTCAACTGAGACAGTCCG
>JAQGAU010004615.1:0-11340 GCA_034698045.1 Paramacrobiotus richtersi | reverse complement strand
TGGATGAGGACTCATGATATCGTGTGAGTCATCAGTATGAATCGATCAAAGCGGCAGCGCAGAGGAAATGGTCTATCACGGCCGTGGACTCGAATAGAGAAACAGGATAACGGGCGGAAGTGAAACTGACTCATTTAGTCTTGGTCTAGTGTGGTACAGTGGGACGCATGTTCCCAGTGTCGAGAAACTGTTATAAGCACAAGATCGTGCGTTTAATGGAACACAGATATGTAGACCATAACGGGGGATGTGAGCAGGATGTGAACAGCAGAACATCGCTGGGACCATCTTGCTAGTTTAGCAATAGATTCTGAAGTGCTATTCTTATGATGAATTGTCACCTTTGTCCTGACTCTCATGGTCCCACATGTGTCATTGTACTGGTCAATTATATAAAGGTCATCGGTATGGAACTCGGGTTGTTGTCGTGTTATGATGTTGTATGACCTTTCATGAGGATCTATATGATGGTACACCAGCACAGTATAACCAGCCACCAACATAACGTAGGATGGGTTTACCGTAGCAGAACCATTCTCGTTACACAACAATGTTTCGCAGACTCGGTATGCAAACCATAGGAAAACAAGGCTTTAGACCACGCATCATTTTCTTTTCATAGCATAAAAGAAACAAACGTCGGTGATCGATTTGTAACGGTTAAATTTTCCACTGAATTTGCAGTTTAACTTTGCGATTCATGGCTTCTATCCCGCGAACTGCATTAAATGGCACAATTTTTGAAACCTTTGCCGTCTTAGTTCGTCAGAGTTTCAAGTTTCAAAATATTTGTATCCATTACTTATAAATTCTTTCTTCGAAATAGCGAGGAAACCATTACGCGACTTTTGCTGTATCCCGCAGTTTTTAGCTCAAGTTTGTTGCTAGAATTATGTGTCAGCAAGATCACGCCTTAAATGGCGAGTGGATCTGCATAAACCAAGGTGCAAAGATGCCTCTCTTGGCTGCCACATATGCGAAACAGCGCTACCGGTAACGGGAGCATTTTAATTTCTAACCATTCTGAACAATGTTATACCACGGCTGCTAAAGATCAGGAACCGGATGGACTTCAACGTGCCGTGTTATATGCAGGAGTTAACTCCGTTCAAGGACACAAGTACGCGGTACGAAATTCGACGGAAAAAACGGATCGATGCATCGGAAAGACAACCCTGGCAATGAGAGTGAAAGATCTTTTTACAAAATTTAATATTATGAAAAATACTGAAAATGTTTTGGACCTTGGCTTTCTGAAAACTTTTCTGTGTGCTCGAGTCTAAAAATCTGTTCTCCTCCTGAATGTTCCCAAAATGTTGTTTTGTTGCTCTCACTTGTGACCAGAATGATAATACCATGGATTTGTTTGTATGCTCAATAATAAACTGAATTAAACTAAACCATAAACCAAGAAAAATACATGACAAAGTTTGGGGATTAAAGGTGTGTTACATAATAATTTACATGGGCAGAGCTATTATGGATGTATGATGGTAAAGGTCACAGAATCATAGCGGCCGGTGTCGTACTGTGTTTAATGATATGCAGGAAAGAGAAGCGTAAACAAGTAAGCGGTAGTCAATATCGTAGAATCGTAAGTAGCCAGAATGGTAGGAATGCCAACATGTGTGTTCAGTAAGAAGTGCCGTAAATAGTGTACAAACACACAGCTATATTGTAGTTAAGCTCGCGTATCAACAGTAGCAATCAGATATCAGACAATCAGTAAGAAACAAGCGTGGCTGAGTAACCGATATACATCATAAACGGAGAAGCGAACAACATGTAAATAACACTTATGTGACAGTTTCCTCCTTTAAAGAAGACTGTCCGCAGTCTTTTCCGTTAAGAACTATACTAAAAGCGAATCGGCCAGTAATGAAGGGCTCTTTAAAGACGCGAAATGGAATATTTTTGGACCTTATTTTCGATAACGTTACGTTTTATAACAATATTCTCAAATAAAATGTATATTGGAATCGACAAGTACGAATAAAACAGCAGAAGGAACCAGAAGACGTATTAACCCATAACACTGCTTCGGCGCTAACTAAGCACATGGTGGCTGGCCTTGAACTTGAGAATGCGGTAGTTGTGGGAAGCCAAAGGTCGTTGTACCGGACTGATGAATTTCCCGGTAGGAGATAAAAACATGTAGAACAGCAGAAATTGCAAACAACATAGAACAGCTAAATAAACAATCAGTGCAAAGCAAGCAGTTTTCACATATATTCAGTGTTCAAGTCTAATGATTCAACAGAGTTAGAAATAACTGTCGACGCGCGCCGCCTCTTCATTTCTTTTTAGCTTTTTCTTTTCTTTTTGTGTATTTGTTTTCGCATTTTTTTTTCTTCTTTCGTTACTTTTTTTTAGTTTTAGTTTTAGTTACATTACCCCTTTCCTCCTTTTGAATGAACGCGTGTACGGATAGTAGCGTAATCTTTGCCAATGCGGACACATAAAGCGAGCGACAAAGATTCCACGGCTTAAATGCATGGAAATCAGCTGGGCAAAAGCAAACACCAGACGCCACGCAGGAATTTACACCTGGGGCACACACAATACAATAGACAGACATGTTGTGCCTTGGACTTCTCAGTTCCCCAAGAATCTAGGACATCCAACAGGGAGTTACGGGACACACACACGTAGTATTTATAGGAATAATTCGGGTCTTTTTTTTTTATTTTCCCGGCTCATTTTTCATTTTTTTTTGATAATTCAGCTAAGCGCGGTCGACGGAATGAGTAAATGAAATTTAGCGAGTTTGTTGATATATTAAAACGGTAAGCGAAGAAAATAATAGCAGGTGCGGAGTATGAAAGCTTGTTTGGCTGGATGGTGTCCATATCCTGTAGTGCGTTTGCAAGTTCACGGAAAATTGCCGCGTTAGCTTTCAGCGGTCTACGCTATGGGTTTATACGTACTGAATTAATTATTACGTATTTTCAAAACAAAGAAAAGGAAATGGCGGAGTATGTATCTTTTTCGCAGTTTCCGCATCTTTTCGTTTATGATCTTAAATATGCGTACGTTGCATGGTTATTTTTCGCTTAGCCGAAATTAGTGTACTGGCTCGATCTTACAAAAAAGCGGTTGAAAAGAGAAACAAGTTAAGGGATCATTCAGGTACCAGTGTGTTGTTGGAACCGTCACCGGCTAGGCAACGCGCCCGGGATGTAAGGTTTGATGTAGGTTCGCCTCCTGGGAAACGCAGTCAAAGTACGCGGGCATAAATCGGTAGGGGCGGTGGTCATATTCGCGCAGAGGTCGTGTGAGCCGGTCCTGCGGAGACGTGACCGTTTGGTTGGGGTCCTCTCGATGAGGAGCACTGGGAACTGGGATACGGCGGCTGCTAGAACGATACTGCGCAAAGAAGCATAATTTACGCATAACAAATTCGGGTAATGCGGCAGAGTTAGCCAAGAAAGAATCGAAAATACGTCATTTTAAAACCGTAGCGATCCAGATCCGGGATTAAATTTACCACAGATGTGATTTCAGCTTTAATTACACCAGAAGTGTTACAGACTGCTTTTGTTGTCGCTTTTTCTCGAATAAAAAAAATCGATTTTCAGTGGATCAAAGACGAGAGAAACCGGAGTAACTCTCGGAACACGTTACTGAATGAATTCGGACGATACTGTGTGACTGTACTGTATGTGTTATCGGCACGGAGGAGAAAACTTAAGTCAGGTACTAGTCATTAGCAAAAATGTACCAGTGCGTGTAACTAGTACCAATTCGCAAAATGCTCGTAATCACTGTGAATAGTCGTCCGATTAGGTAAACGCAGCTTTGTACAAGCGGTATTTTGATGATATCAGCTGCTTGTTTGGGATCATATAATTATTATTGCCCTAGGTCAGGACTGAAAATTAAATTACTCAGCTGATAGTATTTTGTAGTTCAATCCCAAAGTAGAAGTGACGTATCGTAGGATCGTTTAGGTCAAAGCTTCGGTTTGACAAATGATATACAGAACTCGTAACAACAAGAAACGTAATTCGTATTGACATGCATTCAAAATTGAATCGTACTGGTAATTAGTTCGAAATTAAAACTGCATTTTGTCTGAAGAAAAGGGTTTGTACAATGACGGATGATTGAGTTATAACAAACACTGTTGCGCTCGAAACGGTTGACGCAGTGGTCAGCAACGCAGTGTGCAAAAAGATATCAGACGTCTCGATTCAGTGGTTTTGAAATATCGAGAACAGATATACTGGAATTCAGGGAACGGTTCGAAATAGATTTGCGAACGCACAGAACTGACGGCAACCGTTGACGTTTGCGGTATCTGTGCAATTACATCGTACAAAACCCATAGTACAGTTTCGCGATGCCGTTTCAGAGCTTAGATTATTAAATGCAAGGCAGGCAGAAAATTCATACAATGGTAAAGGATTATGTTGAGCCAGTTAAGGTAGTCGTATGGGTGCTGGAAAAAATTTTGATTTCTGTGGTGGTTCATTCGGAATGACGTGCACCATAAAGAGAAAAAGAAACGTAAAACAACAGATGAGTGAGGAAGTATTTGGAATTCGAGGGACTGAACGTATGATTTTGACTCAAGGATTCGTAACAAGCGCTGATCGTGTTTTGACCACAGGGAACAAAGCTACGAATGCACAGAACAACACCCGAAATGGTTGGAGTTTAGTAAAGATTCAAACAGAATTATTCTTCTGGAGAATGCTTGTAGAATTGAGTCATAGTGCGATTATGACACCAGATAGCGCCTTTTGTTCGAGGACTGTTTCTGGAACGTTGTCGGTTACTGGTAACTACTTTGAATGCAAGAACAATTTTTTTAAAAAAAATATTTGCATCGGAAACGGTTTCCAGTCCATGTGAAAGGCTCTTAAGTATTTACCAGATTTCCAAGATCAACAAGGGAACAACTTGTCAGGTTGCTAATGAAACGCAGTTTGTCAGATTGCGAACGAAACCTTGTCAAATTACAGTTACAAGACGTGCTAAAATTGCCGTTACAGATGACATTAAGTTGAATGACGGTTATAAACACAGTTACAGATCAAATTCAGTTACTGGACTTTTAACGCTAAAGTCACAAACAAAAACCATTAGGTCGGAACAAAATTCGGAAATGGATCCCTCATTACGCGATAAATTGCTGTGCATATTTTCACGTAACAAAACATCGGACAAAACAAAACTTTTTCGCATCCCTCCTTACAGGATCCTGATTTTAATTTACGTCACACAAATTGCATTCTTATCCCTCCTTACGGGATCCTCTTGGTTTCTCGCACTCAGTACACATAACAGCCATTCAAGTATTAACAAAGCCGCTTAAAAAGGTACCCTGCGCGACAGGTGACTCCGGGATCTTAGTCCTATCTTTCCTGTACATGCGGCAAGCGCGCCGATCTTCTGCAGTAAGGCTCAGCTACGCTTATATAGAAGAATAAAGCTCGTGCAAAAAACGTCGACTTCCTTTGCTAAAGCTAGAGAAAATAGCAACTGGATATGATTTCCTGCGACCAGCGCAACATAAACAAATGTTATTTCCTGTTATTTTACTTCTTTTGATGTTTAACTGTGCATGTGGATGGAAAACTGTTAATCTTGAATGCTAGCGGAGTCAGCCATGTAACCTAACATTTTAAATAAAATTACGCATGTGGGACGGAGTCCGGACCGCCTCCCACACGATAACGTGTTTCTTTCCTCCTAACCGCCTTTTAACAGTAGGGGCTGAGTGCAATAACAATTTTCAAACCCAAAATTGGTCATCGATAATCCTTTCCCAAAAAAAAACAACTAGAAAACCTTCCGAGACAAAATCATTAACATCAACCAAAATTCATGGAGAACGTATCACGCTTCGTGTGACTGCACACACTTTGGTAAGTCATCAACCAAAACAAAAGCCGAAACGATTTCAAAAACCGAAACCATACAAAACGATGTGTATGCAGCAGTAACACGAAATCTAAACGAACTAGAGAAACAGCTTCCCACTAAAATAGTAGATACGAAAGGATTAAAAAAAAAACAACTAAGTATCTGACAAACGCTAAAAACTAAGATTAAACATCGTAAAACAAATGCATGCTACTGCGAGAAGTGATCGTTTCGTCGGTCACGGCGCATATGTGGTCGGTACCTCTTGCTAGCTGGATTCTTAAAGCAAATTGCTTGAATGTGTCCGACCTGATTGCAGTAATAGCACACGCGGCGACCATCGCGTGGTAGCCAGTCATTTTGGCTCGCATTCGAAATGCAGCGCGACAACAGTTCTGCGAACTGTTGGGTCAAGGTCGCTAATGGTTCGGTAATCGCTGAGTAATCATGAGCTTCCGCTGCGACAGATGCACACGGAACAGTGAGGTCTAGTACACTGTCACCGGGATCGTGACTGCGCATTCGACGTTGTACCACCGGCGGTGCTGTAAAGTCTGTGTTGCTTGCGGACGCTGCCGTCATCACAACTGGGGCACTTGGCGGAAGGTCGTCTAAAGCGTCCGCTCTTTGGCGCAGCACAGTCTGGAGGTGCATCACTTTGGTCTGCCTGACTACGTATGGGTAAGCTTCAATTATTAAGAAAGTATGATGCTGTAAGCGTTTAGGAACGCTGGTGTCACAGTTCTTATCGTATCCCTGAAGCAGAGTCTGTAGGTACCGGCTTGGTCTAGGATCAGCAACTATTGTGCAATTTTGCATGAAACTCGCGCGACAATCATATCGACCACAAAACGCGCAAGCTGTACTTTTTGAATTTCGTACATTATTTGAACTTGGCGTAACTACAGAGAGAAGTAACGAGTTACAATGGTCACAGGGATCGGTAGCTGAATTATTCGTTAGACTTATCGCGATGAGTCGAGAATCCATAACAAAACAAACCAAAGAATGTACGAAGTGCCAATCGGAATGCCAAGGAAAGAGTCATGAAATCTGATCGGGAAGAACAAACAATCAGATTGAACGGTCAAAAGTAAAGTAAGGAACGGTTCGAAAAAAAAACAGGCTAGGCTAGACTAGGCAAATTATCGGTTATCGCGCTTGATAAACAATCCACTTTGATCGGTTCATTTGAATGGAAAAAAGGTGCAGCTCGCTTTCAGCCCAGAGAGGAAATCATAATCAAATTAGAATATCAGGGTGTTGCATATGTTAACCGGAAATACGTTGCTTAACAGCTGTCAATGCCATCTCAACAAAGACAACGACTACACTGACAAATAAGGGATCGGCTGAAGTGAGAAACTTAAGACATATCTGTTGGACGTCGGCCTTCGAGAATGTAGATACAATTCATTAGAATTAACGGTTCTGATCTTGCTACCGTCAGAAAAGTCAAAGAAAGGCACAACCGGAAATGCACCCTAAGTAACAAAGTTTGCATAATAAATATCTGCATTGGATTGTTCGGAAAGAATTTCAGAAACTTCAATAGTTAACCGCATCGGAGAATTATTCTCATCCATTGTGTATTTGAAAGCAACAAAATTTGCTTCCAAAAAAAAAATGAAAAGGGAATTCAACCGCACGAGAAAAGATCGTGCACGTAGTGGCCAGTGGCCGATAAGTCTTCTGCAGCATGTTTGTTTAGTGAGAGGTGGAACGTGTATGAAGTTTACTTTGTTTTCGAACAGTCGTGAAAGTCAGTATACCGTGTTAGTTGTGACATCTTTGAAAAGAAATACCGGTAAAGATGTAATAATTAATGCGAAAATGTTGGTCGACAACTTAGTACACAGAAAAACGAAACTTCATTGAAAAGGGTCCGAACATGTTTCAAGATTTCAAGCATATTAAAACGGTCGCGATTTGTATCTAAATCGATGTTGCAACAAGCACAAGACTCTCAGGTTTAAGTCAGTAATACATAGTCGTGTAGTTGTTAAGGCCAACTGTTTTGTGCAGACGCAAGTTAAGTCAGCAAGTTTTGAGATATGATAAGATAACTGTTATCAATCGGCAGCGGAAGTCGGGGAATACCTTAAGGACCTCCAGAGAATTATACCAATAAATTTAGTAATTGGATTATTAAACGGAAAACGATTTACAAGAAAACTGTTCAGAAGGTATTCGAATTCGACTAAATTGCGCCATATTCGAAGAAAACTACCAAGAAAACTAGCTTATTAATAGTGCGGTAAGTGCGAAAGGCTTTCATGAAACAACCAGGAAAGATTTGTTTTTGAGGAGTGTGACAGTGAAGACTATGAAAACTTCACGGAATAGTAGTGACTTTCTGCGAAGAAGGAAATTTTTATTTAAAAAACATTCAATATGTTTTCCTTAGCTGCTTTTCGGATGCCACCAGTAACTGGCCACAAACAGCAGTAATCCACGAATTCTCTTCCCCTCCCCTCCCGGGTGAGGGAAGATAGTCTGGGGACCAAAAGTCGGCACCGCCGTTTGGCAACAACCCGTGCGTCGCCGGGCTCCGTGACGACGCAGGAGCGGTGTGACTCCAATATCGACGACCGAACGAGGCGAGCGTTGCCGCCAGTCGTCGGACCAGATGTTACATAATAATTTACATGGGCAGAGCTATTATGGATGTATGATGGTAAAGGTCACAGAATCATAGCGGCCGGTGTCGTACTGTGTTTAATGATATGCAGGAAAGAGAAGCGTAAACAAGTAAGCGGTAGTCAATATCGTAGAATCGTAAGTAGCCAGAATGGTAGGAATGCCAACATGTGTGTTCAGTAAGAAGTGCCGTAAATAGTGTACAAACACACAGCTATATTGTAGTTAAGCTCGCGTATCAACAGTAGCAATCAGATATCAGACAATCAGTAAGAAACAAGCGTGGCTGAGTAACCGATATACATCATAAACGGAGAAGCGAACAACATGTAAATAACACTTATGTGACAGGTGGATGATGAATCTCACACCAGAATCTAGTAAGGAATGCTTTCCTCTACAAACATTTGTGGGCAAATGTTTTTTACCCCGTATTTAGTACATAAATGGTAGAGACGATAGTAAGACGACGATGGTAAGACGCTAGGTGGTCCGAATACAGAAATAGCGGTTATGGGCAGAGTTTGACGGTCCGCATTAGGGATTAGTTCGGCCGGCACTTTCCGGTGAAAGAGGCACCGCCTAATTCACCCCTGCCATCCGTTTCACAAAAGGTCCCTGGACAACATTTCCATTCCGGATCCGCTACACTACAGACTGACGTGCGGCAAGTCAGAACCTTTAGCAAAAGAAAGAAAAACAAACCAATACTTTACATCATACAAAGCTAGTGTCTGTTGCTGCAGGATGGAACGTACGCATTTCGTTTGTATTTCACAGAGTTATGTACCACAGTACCAGAGCCTGCAGAGGTAAGAAAACGAAATTTCCACGAGCAAAGCCTCGCAAGAATATCGGTTACTACAAGAAACTGGTAAAACGTTGCCATCATAACTTAAGTTCATCTGCTAGCTAATACGACGCATTCCTGATATTTTGTAGAATTATTTCCACCTGCTTTTTCGTGAAAAGGCATCCGCTGACAGAGCTTCGTCGCGACGTCTCAAGTAAAAATTACTTTAGCTAGCAAAAGAAAGACAGTTATAATTACCGTTACTGAACACTACCAGACGTTCCGTTAAGCACGAAGGAAAACTGGAAATGCGTTGGAACTTACTGATTGTAATGCTGCCACACTCAAGAGAACAACCACAAGAAAAAATCCCATAATATTCATGATCGTAGTGCTGGAGATGCACACAAGTTATGCAGTAAAAAAAGTAACTGAAGGCAAGTTTTGCCCAATGTGTCTGGGTGGTTATATAGTCGAAAGTGCTGACGCGCCTGATGAATTACCAATGGAGGTGCCGTAAACAGTTGATATAACTCGACGAACCGGTGTATAAACAAGGTAGGACGCGACAGTGGCAGGAAAGCAGCTTATCGCATTAATCAGAATTCCTGAAAACACCCGCAGGATAACGCCGAAGCATTAAAACAGCAATTTAGGAAAAGGTATATCCGTGTTTCAATGGTGCAGTGATTGTTACGTAATGCGCGACTTACAAATGACAAAGTTCGGATATTCTACAAACAGGTAATAGGTAACACTGTATCATACTGGAACAGTTGAGAAATAAAGCATTACAGGAACCATGCAATTCCGGTTTTAAAGGCGAAATTCAAAAAATTGATTTACGTATCGTGTTGATGCATGTACTGTAGGTGCACTATCGCAATGTGGGCCACGCCCTGTACACGGTGTGGGCGGCGGAGGGCGTGCGCGGTCTGCAGAAGAGTCTGGTGCCGGCGCTATGCCACCAGGTGGTGATGAATGGCACCCGACTGGGCCTCTTCCAGCACTTGGACAACTTGGGCTTCACTGATCACGCCGATGGATCTCATCGCAAAGACCTCTTCCGCTCGGCTACGGCCGGGGCTGTATCAAGTACGTTAACGTATTAGGCTGCGCGTGCGGTTAGATTGACCCCTTGTTAACCCCGCCCTGCTTCGTAGGGTTTGCTGGAACATGGCTGGCTAGTCCCTTTTACCTGGTACGTGCCATCTCGTCCACATGTAAACAAACGTCAACATATTCATCAGCATATTCATCAGTCCGGTACGTATAGGTGAAGACGCATCTGCAGTCGCGGTCAGCCAAAGAGATCGCCGTCGGCCACCAGTACGACTGCAGCAATATGACGTCAGCCTTCCGGAAGATTGTCAGGATCGAGGGACTGGGCGGGCTGTGGCGCGGGGTCATAATCGGAGTCTACCAGGCCAGTCAGTGTGTTCGCACTTTGTTGCCAGTCGGCCAGAAGACAAATGTCGGGACATTACAACCCAAAAACATAAAAGAAAAAACGTATCCCAGTTAGCACGTGCTTGAGGGACTGCTTAAAATCAGTCTGGCATTGCATTTGTCCCACAAGATCTCCAAAGGCTGAAGGTGTTTTCCATATCCGGCTGTATTGTAGAACATGGTGGGATCGGCCGTTCAACTAACAACTTTTTCCTTGACCAAAGAGTATCTATATACAAAGCAGGTATGCTGCATCAATGCCCTTGGAAAGTACCAGATGTTGTTGTGACATGTCGTTGTCCGTAGATAGCGTTGAGCGGTTGGAGTGAGAGTCTGCTGGGCACGTTGGTGGCCAGCGTGCTGTCGACGGCGTGTATGACGCCGCTGACGGTGGTAGCGGTGCGACTGTACAATCAGCCGGTGGACGAGGCCGGACGTGGCCGTCTCTGTGTGAACTTTTCCGACTGCGTGCGCAAGATCCTGCGCAGCGAGGGCCCGCAGGCCTTCTACAAGGGCTGGGCCACCGTCTTCCTCCGCCTCGGGCCCCACACCGTCCTCAGTCTCTCCTTCTGGGACGCCTTCAAACG
>JAQGAU010004614.1:0-11342 GCA_034698045.1 Paramacrobiotus richtersi | reverse complement strand
GTTCTGCGCTTCGGTCACCTAGTGCACGCTACGAGCGGGAGAAGTTCCCTAGCAGGAATCGCACTGCATATCACATGGCTCCAGGAATAAAGCATTAATAAAGCTGACAATTGAACTGAACTGTCCAGTTTTCATTTGGACCGACAACAACCAAAGCCGAACACCGGTAATTACAAAGATCGCGAGGCGAAACCATGGTTGACCACCAAGGCCTGTTTGCTGATCGCTATTCTTGCTCAGTAAACTGTTCCTAGAATTCGATCTTGTAGTGGCCGCAAAAAGGGACTGCCCTTTTCTTATATAAATTGTAAGAATAGCATCTTAACAAATATATTAATAAATAGTAGCATAACAATTAATATTTTTTCATAATGGCGACAGGCATACGGACACCCGAAATGATGTTTCTTTGAGTGTATCGGTCACCAATTGCGTGATATTAAATAATAACTAATCAAAACAAAGTTTATAGTAATTGCGCAATAACAGAAGCATAACAAATATAGTAATTATTACCACTCCAATAAATCTAAATTTTTTAATAATAGCTGACTGGCTCGAAAATATAAGGTTCTACACAACCTTTCTGGGTTTATTACTAATGAAAATAGCAAATAACTATAATTCATCTGGTGCTTCGTAATTGTGAGAAAAAAAGCTATGCACATCTTCAATATGAAAACGTTTAAGCCAAGAACCAACTGGTTCTGAAAACTTGGAAAATCAATCCTTTTTAAAAAAGTAACGATAACATGAAGTATGGCACGACTACCACTTTACTAGATTTAGTGGGATATTTTAAAAAATTTATAAAAAATTTGCATTATACATGCACTTTACTTTGCTGTTGAAATATCCAGACGTACGTATACGTACTAGAAAAGAAATCCCGAGTTATTGTTATGCGTTATGCCTTATGCGGACCTATTATGCGCTGGCATTATGCATTATGCGATATCGCTTATGCCTGCCATTATGCGTTATGCTATACATTCCTAGCCTCTTGGGCTACCTCTTGTTAGAGCCTTATGGATGAGACATTGACGAGTGTGCAGTATCTGTACGGAACAGAATGCTGCTGAACTGATGATTAAGTTAATATAATTATAAGCTTACACGATGTCCTTCCTGGATGATTCCCACATGCCGCTTGGGCTGACTAAACGAAAAGTACAAAGATGGCTGTAGCGAACATCGTTTTTTCCCGAATCCATATTTGTATGGCCAGGAGAGAGAACTGACACCTCAAATATCGTACTACCGCAGAAATCGTACCATTTATATCCTGTACATGTCTCGTTAAATCATGATCGTCATCGTGTATCGTATGCGGTTTTAAAATCTGTTTAAATTAACTTAATCTAACCACAGCATACGTTTCTTTGCTTTACATGTACAGGCATGCTATAGCGAATTCACGACATAAAAATTGCTTCGAAGTTAACGAGATGTAGAATGTTTATAGGGATTCTTGTGATTAACTATCTTGTCGACATTGGCTATCCGACGCCCTCCATCAGCACCTTTCTGCATGTCGCCGTACGGACTGACTCCTGCTGTACTGAGGAGATTTTTAATTTCTTTGAGTGCGAAATACCAGTTGGCAAACAAACTTAAAAATATGCACTGCAGTCCGTACGATTATAGTCATAAATTTAATACATCCTCGCCTCACTGCACAGCGCACTGGTGTTTAGTAGCGAATGAGTCACAACGATACCGTGTCGACAGAAATAATACCTTTACTTACAAGCAGTTTGGAGAACATTATTCCAAGAAACATTATATGATGAAACAACCGACGAACTAAATATCACTTTGTCATGAATTTAATGTACAATCAAACGAATATCCACGCTTCACATGCAGCCTGTGTTTCCAATAAATAGCGACTGTTTTAGTAATCCTTGTATTTCATTTGCGATATGTTGATTTGTCCGTATTGCTGCAGTCTGTCTACCGTCAGCGGTGCTTCTGCAATTAGAACAATGAATAATCAATTCATTTTTGATGTTCAATGCTCAGGTAGAAAAATTAAAAATCAAACTTACCAATGGGAATCCAGTCGTCGCCCTTTCCGCTTTCTTGTAAATGTGCATAAACAGCATTCCTGAACGCAGGAATCACGGAGATACTCATACAGAGCGGAGGCTCTCCAACCACTAAACAGTTCAAAATTGTACTGCGACACTCATCAGATATCTACTTGAATGATATCGTACTAAGAAATTGGAGAGAAAAAATGTTAGTATGACCATATACTTTTGCTCCGTAAAACGCCTCTAGGGTTAGGAGCGTTTTGTAGCATGGCAACACGAAAATCAATAGGAATATCCTTGGTCGTCGGGGGTTTATATTTCCACGTTCCAAACGTCAGATTCTCTCCAGTCTTCGGATCGAAGAGTACTTCCTCTGAAGTCATGTAGCCCAGTCCTTGTATGAAGCCTCCTTCAACCTGTCCGACATCTATCACAGAAGGGAAAGCCTGTTAGTTAGTTTATATATGTTCTTGCACTGTTGCTGCACAACTTTACGGAAATTAGCTTCGGTTTTGCCATATCACAGAACAGAATACGCCTCTTCCCTTCCTTACCAACAAGTGGAGACATTGATTCGCCGCAGTCATACAGAAGGTCAGCCCGGTTGATTTGGTACTCTCCAGTCAAGATGTCAACCTCCACCTCGATGAGGGCTGCATGATACGTTGTGTACATTACCGCTTAAAATGGTAAAGCAGTTAACGCTTTATACGTACTTGTGCCGTACGTGTTATATGCTACTAAACTAAACGATTCGGAGGCTTTAGGAGCGGCCCTGGAAAAGAAAAATTCAGGTTACCAAGTTTTACCCGGACTAATGCTGGTTGTATCGCGAAGCAGTTCAAAATGGTAGAAACTGGATTATCATTCCATAGCACTTACCATGCTTGCGCACTAAGGTTCACTCCCGCTACGAATGCCTTCTCGACAAGCTGTTCCCACGTAGAACCCGCAGGCATGGAGGCTCTCGTTGCTTTCATGTTTTCGTTGATTTGTTTACAACAGTCAATCGCAGCCTATAAATTTAAGCAATGCCCAGTTTTGACCATCGAGACAACTGCTACGGCTCCGGGTATGTACAAGTTCGATGTAACAGATTTAAACAGAATTTCACTATTACCAAGGCACAAGTTTCGCTGGTGATCGAGCCCCCGGTGGATACAGAGTTTGGAGTGGTGATGGCTTGGGTAGGCTGAATAACCACGTATTTCAGATCAATCCCCAACTCATAAGCCACCACTTGTGCCACCTAAACGAAACAATGGTTGTTTGAGAAGTATCCAGTCTGCTGCAGCTTTAGGAAAATCATGGGTGGATTACCTTGGTATTGATGCCCTGACCGAGCTCGACGCCGCCATGCGTCACCGCGACAAATCCTCCGTTGTGGTAAACCGTTACCAGACAGCCATAATAGGCAAATGCCCATGTAGCTGGAAACCTAGCATGGAAACCACTCACAAATCGTTTCGGCTCTTGGTTCCATGGATTTACCTTATGGGTGCGATACCGAGTCCGCGTTTTCGCCATCGGTTAGCCTTATTGAACTGATCGACCGTCGTCAAACGGTCCTTGTAGGCGGCCGATTCGAGCAGCTGCGTGGTTACTTGGGCCATTATGCAGTCATCGATGGCGCTCCCCACCAGCATCATGTCGCCGTTTTTATAGAAGTTGGCCTGCTTAACTTCTACGGCAGTTTTTTTCACCGCAAACGCTACGTGCTCCATCATGGATTCGATGAAAAACAGCGATTCCATAGATCCTACATGAAGAAATATGCGAAAAAAACAGCCACAGAGCAGAGTCTTGACCGAATGATCCCCAGTTGTCAACTGCAGTTTACCTGGTCCCCGCATGAAGACGTTGGCCGGCAAGTTGGTTTTGCACAGCAGCAGGTTGAATTTCCAGTTGTCGCACTTGTACACTGTAAAAGGACAGCTTTTGGTTAGAGCGCTGTTTGCATGGTTTCTAAATGTGTTTATTACTGTTTAAGCAAGTGTGTGCTGAAAATGGCACAACATATTTCAGGTACATTACACCATTATGATTTTTTTGAGAATTGTAATTAATCAATTATACTACGAAGTGAGTCCGTAGTTTCCATACCGTTATCTCCGAACAACCCCCAGTAGACGATGGCAGGGCATCCAAGGTAAGCACCTGCATAAGAATGCATCGTTAGTTTGTGATTCACGTAGAGGTTATAGCGAGTTAACAGCAACCAAATTTAGCAAAAAGCTTCCAGTTTCATGCGGATTGTAAACTAACCAATATTGCTGTAAACATCGCACGCAACACCCAGCAGTTTTCCATTATTATCAAAGCCAACCGTATATTTTCCGAAATATGCATTCCGCTTCCCCACCATCTTGGAATTGTCCCACAAGCTCATGTGCATCTTAACAGGTCTGTAAATCAGACGTTTTTGTTACTGGGTGCTGGCAGTTAAACGTGGGCGAATTCATGTGCTAGCTGTCATTAGATCAAAGGGAGGGTTAGGCACCCTTTTTAGCTTACCTTTTCAGAATTACCGCTGCCATTGCCACTGCACAGGACATATGGTTATTACGGTGAAACTTGGCTCCAAAACCGCCGCCACATCTTCTTACGGATATGTTGATCCTACACAAACACATGGATAGTCATGAAGTCCCAAGTGGCTGTAAAAACGATTATCTGCAACGGACGGAGCATTATCAAATCTAACTTGTTCTTATTTATTCCGGTAACATTGGCCACCCCGTCCTGGACGTAATCGACCCATTGGGTACCAGCGTCCAAATCCACACCGTTCTCGGTGGGATACGCTACGGAAACCTGTTCAATTAGCTCCAGTTAAGGCATTAACAAACCCAAACTTAAGCCTACTTTTTCTTATATTTACCATAGTTTCCATGTGATAATGAGTTTGATGCCCGAGCAGCAGTTCCCCACTAACTTTCCGTGGTGCATTCGCAATGGCAGTGTCTGCATCCCCCATAACAATGGGAGCGGAGGACGGATAGAAAGAATTCTCCCGAATGGCATCCTGACACGTGAGGATTGGCAGACGGATGTTGCTGTATTCAATCTTGACAAGTTTGGCACCGGCCTCCGCAAGTTCTTTAGTATCTGGTGAATAATTTAATAATACATTCTTACGTTATAGTAGCTGAAACTTTGGCGCTAGTCACGTTAATTACAGATACCTGCGACTACGATTGCTACCGGTTGCCCGGCATAGACAGATTGTCGAACGGCCATCAGTTCCTCTGGAGCGGTTGGGAAACTGGGGTCGTTCAGCGGGAAGACATTGTTGACGCCTGGTATATCTGCTGCTGTGAAGACCCGAACAACGCCGGAAAGCGCCTGTTTAGATCCCAGAATTAACAGGATGAACACATTTAGCGACGAAAACTAAGTTGTGCTCTACATTGACATAGCCATTATACTTATAATTAGATTACAGTACAGGAAAACTACTAATCGTAGTACTAGCCGACTAATCCAAAAAGGCATGTATTGTAAACAGCTTTACATGGTTAATAATGCCAGACTGCAGTGGGGTTTATCATACGGTAAAATTATAATACAAGTGGGAACCAGAAAATTTTGTTTACCAGTGCCGGACTGGCATCGATGCGGTAAATGGTGGCATTGCCCTGTGTGGTTAGGACGAAGGCCGCATGCAGCATCCTATCCTGATCGATATCCGCAATGTATTTTGCTTCCCCCGTACACTGGACCATGGATTCCAGTTTGGGGATGGGCTGCGTGAGCGGCCAGTTCTCTTTCGTGGTTGGATACGACTGGGTGCCACTGGAAATTGGCCGCTCCAGACGCAGACTGCTTATCGCGCTGCGGTAACGCGGATCAGCATAGTCGCCCACAATGACCAGTGCAAACTAGAACATGAAAGCGCGTCCGTTTAAAATATTCAATGCGAAAAACCGGAAATACTGTTCGAGCTTCGGGCAGTCAGATCAGAACTGCCTAAACAGTACATTGTGATAAACCTTTTTATTTAGCGTACCTTGTACAAGAGTCCCATACACACTGATCGCCTGTACTCCGGACTGGCTTCGGACGGATCCGCCACCGGATTAACTTCATTACTTAATGTCTGCAACGCTTGCTGCAGTACACTGACATCACCAATATTCTTTCCGGTCAGAAAGGCTTCCGTTTGCGAAGCATGTATCTATTCGTCAAAACACCGGTAACAGCTAGCGCATAGTTATAACTTTTGAAACAGAAATACTGGCGGTACGTGTAACTCACAAAAGTAGCAGCAATGTTGCCAAAGACGATACAGGGTTTTTCTGATACAATGAATGTTCCCTGGCTTTTATCAATCTTTGCTCGAAACGCAGCATTAACAATGCCATGGGCATTCTGCAACAGGATCAATTATCAAATTCTGTATAATTTCTAGACAGGATTATCGATATAAATAAGTACTGTATAACTGCATATGTACCAGTACGAAACCCAGATACCTGTGATCTTGGCATAACTTTGTACGTTTTGAAGATGTAATCATTTCCGAATGGCGGCAGTTCCGCTCGGAGGATCACTTTCCCTTTCAGATCCAGGTTGAGAAAGTCCTCCGCGCGGACTCTTTTGTTATCAGGACCTAATACCATGTTTCCATATTATACAAAATGGGCAAAACATCGCTAACTATACAGCCAGAAAGCAGCAATGCTTAATGCATTAATTTTTTTTGAATGATCTTGAATGATTTTTAAATGATCAAACATCTTTGTAACTATATTTACATTTGTACAGTATTTATAGTATAATTTGTGTAGTAGTTATATAGATTTATAATTTACAATAATATTTGTATTATATAGAACAGAACAATCGGTAAATGTTTACCAGTGAAGATTGTAGCGTTGGATGCCACCATGGTCATAAATGTATCCGATGGAAACTCCTTATGGTGATTTTTTATGGCCATGTTTCCGCCCCATGATCCAATCTACCATAGGATTTAAAGAATAAAGCAGACACATTTTACTGGTCCAATAGTTAAACACAACATTACACGTACGAATGAACTACCGAGATTTTTGTGCAACATTTTTGGTGCGAAAGAGAAGTATAAAAGGTGCAGTATTGTTTAATTTGTGTCAAGATCGACACTTATGTATATTTATACATATTATTATACACACGATATATAAATCTTGTATTCGGATTAAATGCTTTTTTTGTTCAGTTGCCACATGTTAAATTTCGTATGGTTTTCGTTTCTGTATATTTATGTAAATCTTACATTTCTAACTGCTACATGGGCAGTTTTGCTGATCAAGTTGGCCATTTCTGCCAAATATCGATATCCTTCCATGTCGGAAAATGCCCGGTACGTCTCAATCAAGTCGCGAAGCGGGATGGCAGATCCAAAACGGAACATGCTCCCCGCAGTAAAAGTCAGTTCGTACAGATCCCTGATTTTCTTCAAATCAATATATGCATCGTAAGGACTGTCGTCATAAACACCTATAACAATGCGATAATGTTAACGTTGCTCACGCGATTGATCGAAAAGCATAGTGATACAGTGTATGCATGAACTGGCGAAGAATGTACATGTACAAGAATTATAAGAACAGGTTATCGATTGATTGCTTCTATGCGAACACATTATAGTAAAGTAAATTAATCACCATAATGGTATTATTAAAATAACCAGTCTATATATATCGAAAGATATTGCGTAGGTCATAACAGGTTAATTGTTAAATTAACAAGTAAACATTTTCAATGTGTTATTCGCATAAATACACCAATAAAATCTATATAATTTTGAGAGCATAGTGAATTTTTATGTACCGACCACTATAAATGGTTAGAAGTTATGAATTTTTAAAGTTATGAATGTGTGGATTGACTTAACATAGCGGTCTTCGGGGCAGGATAACGATCTGCGGATCACCCGTATACCGCTATGTTAAGCCCATTCAAACATTCATAACTTCTCATTATCTGTAGTGGTCGGTACATAAAAAAATTCACTATGCTCACAAAATGTAAATTTTATCAGTGTGTGTGGCGTATTTATGCGAATAACATGTTGAAAATTGCTTACTTGTAAGTTGCGAACCATCATGGAAGAACTGTAGACAAATTTCCATCTAGCATTCAGTTTTTCATAATGAGGGAACACAGTGTATGTTATAATTACCCTTTCCGGTTCGTCCAACCACGAAGTAGACATTCCGCCCACTCAACGGTGGTAGTAATGCGTACAGCTCGTTTAGGGTGGTAGGTACATGCCACGGCGGGGCAAAATCTCGCACGGATTTACACTGTTCCCGGACGTAATAATGACCGTTGGAATTCGTGGCGCAGGAGTTGTGCAGTTTACGGCAGAGCGCAACAAGTGAATCGGAATTCTGAAATATATCCCGTTAATTTACCAACACGTTTTGAACGGTTTACCGATCATATCCTGCTGTATTCAGCTTCGTAAAAACATAATTACATATAAAGCTTTCACTGAATAATGTCCATACATATGAAAATTAATATTAAATTCATATACCGTAACCAACAAGAATATAATAAATCTGGTGTTTTGAAATATTTGTTTTGAGTTGATGCACAGCTGTTTCATTTTTTCAAGTTTTTTTGTGTTTTATTCGTAAAAAAACGGTTTCATATACCAGTTTTAGGTCATTCACCTCAATATCAGGAACGCCGGAATTAACGCCTGCGGTTGCAAACGACTTGAACGCATCCAAGATTGGTCGATATCCTGAAAGTCCCTTTTTTTATTATCACTGTTTTGATATCGGTATTTTGGCATCAATAACGCTGTCTACTTGTATATTTTGTATTTTTAAGAAACTCAAGTAACAAAAACAAGCAGAAACCAAATTGGATTTTGAATTGAATATCAGTCATATGTTAAATCATAAACCCACCGGTGCAGCGGCAGATATTGCTGTCGAAAGAGTCTTCCACTTGCCGTTTGGTAAAAGTACCGTTTTGCATCAGACTACAAATTAAAGAGACAACCATTTACTACAACTAAGACGATATACCGAAAACTGCAAAATGTAGGTCAATAACCGTTGTGCAACAGTTTGCTGCTACCGTACTATAGTCGTTAATTACCGTTTAATTCGTTGTCGGCAGAATAATTATTGTGCGTTATAGAATTGGTGTGCTAATTGTAATTGTATCTACAGTACATAATCACTGACCTATACATGTTCATAAGCATTCCTGGAGTACAGAAGCCGCACTGTGTTCCGTAGTATTCCGTCAATCGACTTTGCAGTGGATGAGGTTTTGTTTGATCTCCAAGGCCTTCTATGGTGGTAATTTCCCAGCCATCGCAAGATAAAACGAGAACCAAACACTGCGGAAAATGAACGCAAATTACGCACCATTATACCGCGCTGGCAATTAAAGAATCTGATTTTCTACGTTATAAGCGTATCACATTATTCGCAGTTCGTGCTGTCTATAAGTTTCCTTTAAGTATTATCCAACTATGAACTTTTTCGTAATTTATTGCTTAACGGTTTGCTTAGCTTACAGAATTTACAGACCGTTCCACAATCTGACGCCCACTAACAGGATCCTTGTATGCTGCATTAACAATGCAAACACCTGAAACAGTTTCACACATGCAACGTACACGAAAGCTGTCGTATGTAGGGAAGCTCGAAGAAGCATTTTTTCCCGTTGAGGACGAAATTCTCACAACATACACGACATACTTACCGCATCCTCCCTCCCGGCACATGACTTTGGTCCCGGTCATAAGGAGATGGGTACGCAGATATTCATTCAAGGTCACTTCCGAGAATGTAGTTGGGACTAACGAAACGTGAACATTCGTATAATTGTGACGAAGATAATAATTATTAAGTACAGGTTGCAGTACTAAATGCAGGTTACAAAAAAGAGTCTTGCCTAAAACTGCCAATGAATTAGAAAAACCAAAATTTGTTATTTATAAGATAATGATTATGAAAATTCTAAGGCTACCACTGTTCCGGTAAATGCACATACCATAGTACTTGACGCCGTTAATCGTCACGACAATTTCGGTGGCTTTGTAATCCCGCGTTGTTGGTGGCGTCATTTTGACTTTTAGCTTAGTTTTGCATTGATTGTAAAACCAATAGTTTTCCAATAATCATGAAGCTGTTAATGAGGTCCGACTTGCACAGGCAAGCTAGCGCAGTACATATGCACGAAATACCTTGTAAGTTGTAACGAAATATTCTGCCAGTTCTCTCGGTGCGTGTCTTTTGTGATTGTGCCAAATAACGATCTCTCGACCAGCTAATTGCTTAGAGTAAGAATATATAAAAGATAATCAGGGCAAGAAAATTGGTATGCCGTTTTCTAAAGGCTGATTAATAATTGCTGTACGGACGTACATGTATAATGCGCTAAAAACAATGCACGCCGAGAAGAACGTCGACGGTATATCCAAACATACATCGAAACAACATGTGTGTCAATGGTTATTCTTTTGCGGCATTGTACGGTACGAATGTTCTGCTCGCACTTTATTCTGTATCTCATATTTCTTGAGTGAATCATTTATGGAGATCTACGGATTAGCGTTCCGAAGTGGTAATGCGTAGCAGAATCTTTCTAAACAGATCAGTGATGATCGAGCCTGTGTCGCGCGCCGACAGAAGGGACTTAACCTAAAACGTCCCGTGACTTTCGGTCTCGTAGACAAAACGTTCTTGGGACATAAGGTCCTAACGGAGAAAACGTCCCACGACTTCAGATCCTATGGACAGAACGTTCTGGTGACAAATAGTACCAGAGAAAAAACATGCTTTGCAAAAAATACGGGTAAACATACTTTTCCCCTAGAATATTGACTACACGGTACAAGGCACGGCGGCCTCGTCGTAAAACTATGCCCTGGGCTTTAAATCTTTGCACTAAGGTAGTGAATTGAATTACATGTATTACTGTATGGTGATGCAATAATAAACTCATACAGCTTATTCTGAAGTAATGCTATGAAGACATCAACTACTAGTATTGTAAGATGAATTAAAGGAATAATGCCATAACTAAATACTAATTAATAGGAAGAATACCTTTTCAGGCAATTTACTGCAAACATCTGAATGTATGACGCCGTAACAAGCCGACCGGCGATGAATCAGATCTAGAGAGTAGAGATGAAAAATCGTTCGCCCGAGCGAAAACGAACTAAGCGAAACGAAAGTTTCGCTTAGTTTAGCTTTAAATTTCGAAAAGTTTTTTAGTTTTCATTTCGCTTAGTTTTTGGATCTGACCAGTCAGTTTAGCTTAGTTTTCAAGAGAACAAAG
>JAQGAU010004613.1:0-11345 GCA_034698045.1 Paramacrobiotus richtersi | reverse complement strand
GATTCCACAACATACCACCGGACACCGCGTCCCGATAAAGATATATCGTGCACCTTCGATCCAGCCGGCAGTGACGAGAATTCAACGACTGGTCTCAGTAATCAGACACTGTTGCCCGGAGAATCCCAGAACGAACACAGTTTACTGCAGAAATATACAGGCTCGCAAAAAGGTAAGGCGTACACACCGTCGAACATTAATGTGCTTAAATAGCTTAAATAGTTCAACATAAGGTGAAAAAATTGGAATACATGTTCGCAAATGAGATTAAAATGCAGCTAACATCACAAATGATGAGTTCGGAAAAAAACTGGAGTGTAGTTTATGTAAGCACAGTTTAAAGGTAAGGATCACACAAATAAAACGGAAGAAGATTTTGCAGTTAAATGAAACCAAACCTACAATAATATACGTGAAGGTTTGCTGTTTTGTTATCTAGACAGCGATGGTACAAACGAAGAAACTGTGTCGGTGCACAGTAGCTTAGCCAGTTACCCGCAGGCGAAATCGCCGCCGATTGCAGCCACAGATCCAGATGAATCGTATACGGCATTTCGGGACGGACATACCGGAGTTCCGAATTTTTACCGTCCTCACAGCAGCGCCACGACCTTTGGCATTCTGCCGCCGCCCTCTCCGTGGGGTAGCTTGCCGCAGCCGGGCCGGACCGTACAGAAGAGTCCAACATGTTTTTCTAATCCTGTCAGTGATCTGCAGGGGACCAAACCTTTTTCTACTTTTGCTACGTTTAAACCTTCGTCCAAGACTACTCTGCACAATGTCGACGGTATGCATAATCATAATGGAAAGGTTGTCTTTGTCCGCACCGACCTGGACGATACAGGAAGCATCAAAAGTGAGACGACGCCCATCCCACCACCGGAACCTTTTCGTTCGGAGCGAAATGGCTCGCTAATGCGGCGGAATGCAAATCTTCCAGACGTAATCAGCTGCGAGTAAGTGCGAAGCTCCGCGAATTGTTTCTGTATGCGAACTGACTCCATGATATTGCAGGACTGGAACCGCAGTTTAGTCATTACCGTGTGATGCAGATCGTTTAGTTCGAATTCGGAAAGCATTGCACACAATCCGAATATTTTGGAGTGCGAGTACAACTTTTTATCATGTTTTTACTGTTTAAGTATCCCCATTATCTTTGTTAGAAAGTATTTGTCTAACATTCGCTGGTTTTCTTTTATTGTGTTTATTGTGTTTCCGCCGAGATGAGCCAAGCCTAATCGTACGAGACCAAATGTTTTGTTTCACAATTTACGACACTGCTCACAACTTTTAAGGGAATGTCCACATTGAACGTCTCGACGATTTTCAGATTAAGGTAGAATAAGCCAGAAAAAACAAAGATCTGTATTATCACTGTGGAATCTGGGCACCAGATTACGTAGGCAATTCCAAAGCCATCCTACTCCAAATTATTCATCCGTTTGGTGCAGGGGGTGGCGTGTATGCCTCGCCGGCGGGATAGCGGATCTACAATTAACACAGTAACATTTGACAGAAGATAAACAATTAACACAGTAACATTTGACAGAAGATAAACAATGTGAAAAACCAAGTCAACTGGTAAAAATACAACAAGCATTACCGTAAACGAAAAATAAACCCGAATTTCAAGGAATACATACAAAATATTAATGTTCGAGGAGCGGGAAAAACGGTACTTCTACAAAAAAAACCAGATATAGTACTCGGTGTCACTTACAACTTGAAACAATCCGGCTGCTTGACCAGTATCCTTAGCGTTGCTGGAAGTGAAAAGTTTAGTAAGTACACAAAAACTTGTAAATTCAACTTTGACACTTGCTAAAAGGTGTTGACACCCGCCATCATCGCATTCGCGAAGAAGTCCTCAACGTTCACGTTCAATCGGACGTAGCGCGCTCCATACTGCACAAATTCCCCGGTGATAAGTCCAAGCTAAAAATTTGCAGGCTTATTGCAGTCAGCTTATGTGCAGAATTACTGACAGAAGAAAATGCGAAAACCCCCAATGAAAGTTACCAACAATAAACGACGACTCGGTTAACAAAATACTGTTTGCGGAATATTAAACAATATTTCCGCCACAACCTCAACATTTGATACCCTCACAATATGTAGTTCGCCTGCAATTGATTTACGACAAGTGCAACACAAAATTCAACGGCAAAAGATAGAAAACTAAGTATAGGCTTTTCCCCGGTATCGGTAGACCTAATTAAGAACAAAACTGCATCGGTAAACAAATCATATAAAAATACCAAGTTTACGCGGAACTTAACAAACGGGGCGGCTGAAAAAGTCTGCATATTATACTGCAAATTGCAAAAATAACCCTGTTTGCTAAGTAAATAATATTATGACAATTGCCATTTATCATGCTACCCCTTCAGTAACCAGGAGATCATTGAGGCTTTGGCGCAGCAGTTCTTTTTGGTCGGCGTAAAGGTGACCGTGCGTGGCGGTATTTGCGGTGTTCCCTATAGAACACGACCCGTTTGAGATTACTCTTGCTCCATTGACGATTCTTATTCCTTCTATCGACCCGAAGTCATAAGTCCAAGACATACGTACCGAACAGAACAATTATGTCATATCGCGCCATCGCACAGAATGGGAGCCAAAAAATCTTGAAATAATAATCTTACGAACCAAAACAAGGGAGATACCACGAAAATACAATCAGCGTGCAAAAAGTAGCAAATGTAAAGTTGAACATAAAATCCGGTGGAAAAAGTGGTGGTGAACTGCGCAAAGACGAAAAAAATAAGCTCCTGTATGCAGGATTCAGCTGTTCCGGCTTGAAATGTGGCGCAAACTCTGCTCGTCCGTGATAGGACAGCCGGCTGCGTAATCCCGCCCGTTTTGTGAAGTGCCATATGACTGGACCAACGGATTTGAATTTTACGGAATTAAAATTACTATTCTTAAATTTTTGATTTTAATTACTCTGCAAGTTTCTGGTTTTTTTGGCTTGGCAGCAGATCTTGGGCAGGCTTTTGCAAACACCAAGGCGGATGCCCGGAAAATTTGGCTGTCGAAAGGAACGGAAGAACGGAAGCAGCGAGGACTCGCTGGCCTTGGTAAGGTAGGTGTGCGGCATTTCAGTTTCATAATATCGGAGCAGAAATAATTTCGATTGATGAGCGAAATTTTTTTATCCTCAGGTTTACCTCTACACGAAGATTGCTCGATCCGCAACGTATAAGAAATTTGTCGACGAAGAGCTCATTTTGCTCAGCAATGTGGATAACGTACAATCAATTCCCTCCCTCGTCGACGGTATAGCGACGACATTGACGCAGGTCCTTTGTTGCTACGAACGCCTGGATTTTAAATGTTGAACAGGTTTAAAACCGGGTCAGCGGAAGGTGCTGTTTATGTGCTTCAAACGGAATGATAAGAAGGAAGGTCGCACCGCTTGCCGGTTCGGTTGCGGAACATTGTGCTTACCTTCACGGAGAGGTAAGGACACATACTATGACGGATTTCGAACGCGCTCGTTTCTCTTTCCGGTTTCTGTTTGTATTATGAGTTTACGCATCAGTTTAATCATTGTGATGTAATACCGTTCTGTACGAGTATATTTTAGTTATATGTTATAATATTATGATATTTTATTATATGATATTTCTGAGTTGCTGGTCTGGGACCGCGTGACTTGTATTCGATGTTTTTTTCACAGCAATCTCTGATGTCGACCGCAGCGGTTGCTTACGGGTAGTAAAACGGACTTGGTTTACAGTCACATGGCAAGAGCTATTTTTCATCCGCATGATGATCCGATCCTCAATTATGTTAATGAAGATAATCAGAAGATTGAACCAGAATGGTATAGTCCTATTGTTCCCATGGTATTAATAAACGGCGCCGAAGGCACTGGAACCGGTTAAATGACAAAGGTCCCAAATTATAATCCGATGGATGTTGTGGCGAATTTAAGAGCATTGATTTGTGGCGCAGAATCGACACCTATATCTGGTAATATTTGGTGCTCACAAAAAGCAAAAATGCGTTGATTTTATGTCCCTTTCAGTATTATGAACATATTGACTGGAATTAAATAAGTAATTCGCTAACGGCAGAACCATTTACATGCATTGTCGTCGAATCAGTCTTTTGCAAAAATAAGCACAACTCTATGTGGCCACTTTACAGGGAGAGGTACATCATGCAACTGTAGCGACAAACAGCAAAAAAATGGTTGTTTTATGCTTTTTGATGTGACACTGTTTTCATTTTCAGAAACCATGGTACAAAGGATATCGCGGTGATATTTTGCCGGTTGATTCAACTCGGTATCTTCCGAACGGAGAAGTGTCAATTATTGACAGGGATAGCGCTGTAGAGATTACGGAACTTCCAATTCGTATTTGGACTCAGACGTACAAAGAATCTGTTGTAGAACCGATGTTGCTGGGAACTGAGTCCAAAGATGGAAAGGGAAAGCCCCCCCCCCCTCATCCAGTAGGCTAACTTGCTTTTTTTAGCCTTTACTGGTCTGATACCGTTCGGTTACAGGGATTACAAAGAGTACCACACCGATACGACGATTCGATTCGTCATTAGAATGTCTGGACAGAAATTCGAGGGTTTCCGCAAAAAACGTTTCCATAAAATGTTTAAGCTTCAGCAGACGATATCGATGACGTCCATGGTAAGTATTTGTTGTGCCTCGGATTTTGTCTTTGCCGTATGGCGTGTTATCGGGCTGCCATTTCATAATTTTCATGTTTGACCTTTGCATATTAGGTGTTGTTTGACTCCAGTGGAGTTATTCGTAAATATGACAACATGAACGATATTCTGCGTGAATTTTCGATGTGCGAATAAAATTTTATGGGAAACGAAAAGATCATCTAGTGACACTGTTATCTGCGGAGGCCCTAAAACTGGAAAATCAAGCGCGCTTTATTGATGAGAAAATCAAAGGGAAAATTAAAATCGGTAATATATTGCTCTTCAAATTATGTGTGAACTTGACTGCTTAAGTACGTGGTTTATACAGATGACAGAAAACGTGAAGCGTAAAGAAATGATTTTGAAACTGGAAAATGCTGTTCCCCCGTACGATTCGGATCCCGTTAAGGCTTGGAAGAAGCGGATCCGGAACAATGTCATTGCCGACGATAATCCTCCAGTCGAGGATGACGAATCGGGCTCCGATTATGACTATTTACTTGGGATGCCTTTTTGGAATCTGACATACGATCGCTTTTTAGATCTATTGAAACAGCGCGATAATAAGGTAATCATAGTGAAAGGCCACTGAAAGCTGACGTTATTTCAGATTACTTGAAAAGCTGGACTGATCACGCGATAAGGTTAGAATTCTGTACGATGGTCTTAATTTTGTAGAACGATGAACTGGCTACTTTGCGACAGAAAACGCCAGCGGATTTGTACACAGCAGATTTGGACGAATTCGAAAAACGCTGTGGTATGTACGATAGTGCAGAATTGTCAGGTAACTTTGTGAACATTTTAAAACATATTCAGGAAGTGTGTTTTTTCCAGGACGAACCCGTTCCCGAAAATGGTCGAGATAGAGTTGAAGATGTCCAAGTCCTGCCAGTGAAAACGGCTCCGACAGAGCCTGTCAAACCAGTTCCAGAGAAAAAACTTACTGCATTGAAGAAGATTGTTACCCTTTTGTCGTCGAGTGACGAAGACGATTATCCCTTAGCAAAGAAAGCACCAAACAAGAAGCTGGCAAAGGAAGAACCAACAAGATCTATCAAAAAAGTAATTGTCCCAGAGAAGTCGTTAAAGCCTGATCAGTTCGATAAAGCAAGCCCTTCGCTTGATCTCGGTAAAAGGGAAAGCAGCGGGGAAATTATGCCCAACGAGCCAAAATCGGTACGTTTCCGTTTGAGAAAGGAAAGGGGTTGTAAAGTAGCTTTATTTGTTTATAGATCATAAACGAAAAAAAGCGGGTGTTCGATTTGGATGACGACGACGATGAGCCTGTTTCTTCTCGCAGCGCACGACCCGACCCGGAGCAGTGGCCAAACGATACGTTTTCAAGGATGACAGCGACAGCGACGTGAATTGTTTTAACACTAGTAATCCACTGATTTTTTCCTATTCGGTTCAAATCTCTTCATATAATACATTTTCACTGGCAGATATTTTTTGTTTCCAGCGATGTTTTGGTGCACCCATCGAGTTAACTTAAAAGATCTCGTGCGGCTAAGCCGAAGTTTGCAGTTTTAGGTTTGACCGATATGTAAATTAGTTTCAAACTTTCATGTTTCAAATCGCATTACTAGGGTTTACTTCCGTCAAAGTGTAGAGCGGTCGTTTGCGCGTCTTCTTTGTCGTTTCGCTGTTGATTTATCTTATTGTTGAGTTGTATGGAATTCGTTTTTTATTTTCCAATTTTTTTACAACAAACGCTGATGCACTTACAATTGTTAGCGGTACCGCTTTTTCAGGATGAAACCGTAGACCAGATTCTACGTATGATATGTAACGTATCGCAGTTAGCAGAAGTATTGCAAATACTTCTTGTGTTTCTAGCACCGTGGTGTGGTGTATGCCCTTTCCAAACTTCTTGTCTTATTCGTGCATGGCTTGTTTTTGAACAGCAGAATCCTCATATGTTGTGCGGAGTCCCGGAGTGCCACGAGGGAGCGATGATCCGTTGCAGGAAGACATTAATTAAACCATTCCAATACTTTGAAACGAAATTCGCTCGGCATTTTAAATTATACTGTGCATGTAAGTAGCGTTTTCGTACTATTTGCATGCACAAAGTTGAAAGTACTGAAAGTTGTTACCGTAAGGTATCGGTGTTCGTTCGACATTTTTGCTGATTGTGAGCACGGTTTCGGTTATCAACACTCATCAATTACAAATTGCATCATGAATGCCACTCATAAACCATATAATTGTATGCTACAGTAAGCCACACATCTTTCAGTGTTATAATATTCATAAACGAAACAAACACCAAAAATTTATCCCAGGTATTCGGATCCGGTGTTCCATGATATTTCTCTTATTGTGCCAAGTTCTGGAATGTCCTGGGTTTTTCATTAAAGTACCCGTTGATAAGTGTTACCGTCAGCTTATTGAGGCGGTAAACGTCCAGACCTCTCAAATCAATATCGTTCCACTCCTGCCGAGAACCATCTGCATGGAATCCATTAAACCTAATACATGGTCTTTCTAATTATAAGTTCATACAGATTTGGAAATAAATCTGACGTATAAGTAAACCAATATATAAAAGGATCTAACTTCAACAATCTGCATCGCAAAAACGCTTATTTCAAGGTGATTATGGCTTATCTTGCAAATATAATGGATGTTTGCAGGTATCGGGGTGACTTACGCGTACGGTAGACAGCCGAAACCTGCCATGCGAGAGATGGGACGTGCATATACACGCAGGTTCGCGTATATGTCGTAATTACAGCATCACGAAAGTGTGCTGGATTTCCAAAATGGTCGGAATATGTATTCCGACTATTAAGTACGAGTAGACAAAATCTGAAATTCTGGAAGCACACTTACACATTGAGAAGGTCACGAATTACTCTCCACTCCTCTGGATACTTTAGACCCAGAACCCAACGGTTCACAATAATCTTGACTTCATCGTACATCGTGTTGCGCACAGGGGGAAAGCTGTTCTCGACCGCCCACAGGAGACTCCTAACGATTTGCTCATTACTTTGGTTGGACTGGAAAATCAACCGTGGAATCAGAACGCTGGCCTCAGGTTCGTTCAGCTGTACAAGCTTGTTTAGAAATTTCGCTTCGTGCTCTGGAATATCGGGTGTGTTATCAAAGGTCACGCAGAAAAAGAAGTTCTCCACAGCAAAAGATGTTGTCAATATTATTAGTCTCTCACAGACGTTAAAATAGTCGAAGAGATGACCACAATGTAATCCCAAATATGCCTTCTCATCAAACCGAATAGGGGACATATGAGATAACCAATCTTTGAAAATTATCGTTGACAGTTTAATCCTCTTTAGCTGAAGTAATTCCTTAAGCACACACACTTTGTATCGATAGCCAAGGGTGCCTTTAGCCAACGTAAGTGATCTGGTTTTTGCCGTCACCGTTCGATCTGTCAAGAATCCTAACAGGTAATTGGTGCTGCACTCTTGACTTAAGGGAGTATAATTTCGTTCCAATTTCTGGATGTCAATGACGATATCTTTGTATGTGGCGGGATCCGTCAACAAGAGGTTCCATGCCGCGCAGACGCTGTTAAGTGATAACTTAGTTATAATAACAATAATGAGCAAGCAAAGTGCTTCTAAGTGCGTATTAGATGCGCACAGAAGATACACAGCTTATTTATTAAACGAAAGTTGTGGGTCGTTTTATTTAAAAATTAAACACGGTATATGTAAATTATGGTCTTCACTTTATTAGTCTGTAGCCTAAGCACAATCAAACGCAGTAGATCTAGAGAGACAGTAAAATGTTGATACAACGTACCGTTTCATATATGCCTGAATATGCAGATCGAAGCTGTAGAGGATATCCATATGAAGAGGTTTTGATAGACTACCAATACCGAGCTCGAGGTCTTGATCCATCAAACATGTTGTCGACAGTGCTGCTGTTTAAAGACAACCAACCGGGTAATACAGTAAGCAGAAGCCACCACACTACGACATCATCAAAGCTCTAGAGAGTAAATTTTGCCATTGTGACTGACCTGAGCTGGGCAAAGTGCAAGCGGGATGTAACTTGCACGCAACGAAATGATGTTTCTCGAACAGTTGTTTCAAGAAGAGTGGAGACCAGTACCACGTCAACATTTCACTGAGTTCGTGGCTATGGGATTCGGCGCAGATAAACACAACCTTGTCGATTTCTATAACCATGTGAAAGCGGCAACCGATATGGTTGATCATCTGAATCCACTCTCGAAATCTGTCTTCCCAGGCCACTTTTTCCAGTCGGATTCCTGGGGAGCTAAGGCGGGAGCGCAGTTCATGTTCGTCGACAACCTCGGTCGAAAGGGAGCGCACATATTCAAACGGAACGACATGCCGGACATACATAAAACCGCTGGTCGTTCGGAATGAAGACGGTTTCTGCGACGGTAGTATAGAAGTAATTTGCAAGCGATGGACTGCCAGTGTACAATTTTCAGCTCGAGAGTTATCCAGTTGCACATAATACAATCCATCGGACAGCATGGTGGATAAGAGGTTACCAGGCCGAAATCTGTATGGTCCATCTTCTTCATCCCGCAAAGCCACGTATACGGCAGCAAGACCTTTCTCTTTAACTGTACCGGCTAACTCAGGGGACACAAAGTTGTGGGGCAATACATCCTGCGAGCGAACCCAAGAAGCCGGAGTAGCGATAGAGTCAAAGTTGATGAACAGTTCATCTCCTTTGATGCCCTGCACGTATCCCAACAACAGTTCATTGTCCTCCCGGTGGACAATCACGGTGTTCTGAAAGTTTACCGTTCCTGGTTCAGATTTCAGTGGACGAAATGGATGCATTTCAGCTACAATTCGAAAATTCCGGGTGGATTCGAATCAATTCGAAGTATTACGTTATATACTTGAAAGTCTTTTGGCGATAACGTGAGAGAACGTATACCGCAGAGCACAGCTAGATGGAGTTCCGACAGAGGTGAGTTTACAGAATCTATATAAATATTATAATGGACTTTACCGCATTTTGGAGCAAGTGTCATGAAAACGGACTTCGAATTAGCAAGATTCATCGAGAACAGTTTTCTTCGCAACAAAATTCTGCTGTTACGATACTTATTGCAGTATGGAGTGCAGAATAAATTTGACCGAGTCTGCTGGGTGAACAATGTCGCTATAAACCATAGCGAGGCTGAAATAAGCGGGCCTCTATGAGACCCTTCCTTTCCTTCATTCTCAAGATACAGCTTCAGCGAGGCCCGGCCGTCTCTTTCAGACTCGCTATGACCACTGCAAGGCAGAATAACTTATTAATACTTGCTAATAACTTAAGGCAGTAAAAATGATTACACAGGTTTCTTAGCTGTCCACTTATTTGTCACTTAAGGCAGTTATTCTGCCTTGACCGCTGTCTGTTCGAGCGAAAATTCCGAATGCATAGAAACGGTAAATTATTATAATTATGCCGGTTGGATCGGACAAGCATCTACGCACACACGTCCCACGCCAAGTTACGCACATTTGCGAATGCATGGTCAGATCGAAGGACACGCACGAGTATTACTATTAATTTTGTCCTTGTCGGTGTTACTCATAGATATATTTACGATAGTATGAACTGCACTTTTTTGTTTATTAAACTTTGTAATATTATTACTTTCTGGATTTGTTTGCGTAGACAGTAACTTGATTTAGTTACGTACGTATTAATGGTGGTTTATGCCTGTATTGTGTATGGATCTTAATTCTTAGTATGTGAATTCTTAAAATTACCCATGGTACTATTTTAGATGCGATGTATGCGGTTAATTGCTTTTCTCGAGGTTCCTCAAGGAATGATTGCGACACTTCCGGACAGTTCCTGTGCCACAGCTCCGGTCCATACGCGGAAGTGGTACTTGACGGCTGCAAAACCGTATATGGGGCTTGTCCACAGGCTTTTGCTGACGACATCCTATGGGAACGGACACCGTATGGGTCTTTAGCAACGGATAAATGTCCTAGGAACGATTTACAGAGTAGTATCACCAGTCGGTTGCGCGATGCCGGTGCCAAAACCTGGTCAGACCATGTTCTGACTAACTGCACCGGCCCGTCTGGCATTCGAGGTACCATCACAGCTGTTGGAAGAAATGACAGATACATCAAAGCTGAACACATTTATAGTGGTGCGGATGATCGGGGAACTAAGATCCGCTTTGAATACAACACCACCGGGGAACTTGTTTCAAAATGACCTCAAGGTAGCGCGGGATGCATTGCGTATTGTTTTGGAATACGAAGGCCGCCAATCAGGAATGAATCTAACACATCGATTGGACAAGAATTATCTAGCGGAACTACTGGAAAGCATCAATTTAGTTTTAAATCAGAACGGAAAAAGCAATGCTAAACAGGACGTCAATGAGACCAGTTTGCTGGTACACCTTTTCCACGCGTATACAAAAACGATTATTGTTAAGTTTCATACGGAGACGTATACGGAACCATTTGAAATCGTCACAAAATATATGAAAATGGGAGTTATTACCGGGTTAACGGAAGACGAGGACTTTATGGTGTGGTGCGATTTCCGCCCAGTTTCCCCGGCGTTCCGATATCCACGCAGATCAAAACGACAGTACCACCGGACAGCATTGTGTATTACGTGGAATATTCGGATGTGCCGGAGATCTTATCACAGATAAAACCCACCAAATCCCTGCAGAT
>JAQGAU010004612.1:0-11347 GCA_034698045.1 Paramacrobiotus richtersi | reverse complement strand
TCAGATAGCAAAATCTTGCAAGGCAGTAGGAAACCAAAAACAACGCAGGATTTTGAGATTTCAAAGGGAAAGTTCAGTAACTAAGATGTAGTGATCAGTAAATTCAGGCTTATTCAGCCACCATTAAACCGACTACCAAACCGCTGCGATGTTGCCGGTTCCAAATTCCAAACACCTTGCCGTTCCAAAAAAATATTTCCGTTGAAATATTGGCTTAGTAAAAATCTGGTTCAGGTACCGTCTTTCTGTGTTGTCAACATGTGTGTCAGCTTCAGTGTTCAGGAGATGCCGTTTTCCCGCAAAACAGACAAACTTTCACCGGATAGCTCAAAATTTCTGTAAGTTTTTGGTTATTTCTTTCTCCAGATCTGCTCGAGCAGCTAATCTCAATGAACACTTTTTTGCTTAATGAACAGTGCCTAAATTCTGAGAACAAATTGTCGGCCGAGGCCAATTTTGCTCAATAATAAGTTAATCTTTCGGTTGCACTCTTACTGGCAAGACCAGAACGAAAAAAACTGTTTTGTGTAGGTTTTGTTTGCCGGTTTAGTTTCTAACAAAGATAAATCCTCGGAACTACTGTATAACAGCCTACAATTTGTTAGTTTAACTTCTGTATCTGTGACTGATTTTGCGATTTCATGATTATATAAATTTGATCATAGCAACGCCTGCTAATACATATCTGTATAGATTATTCGGTTGTATTGCGTACCGCAGTTGTGAAGCACAAAAATGTGTTCTTGTTGGTCTCACACTGCCTGCGAGTTTCTTTCGAAATCAAAAGTCATGTGTCCCCGTTTTGAGCTATGCTCTATCCGTTCGAATAATTTATTCGAGCGGCGATTGTTTGGTTTGGGAGATTTCGTTATCCCGGGACGGAGTTCCGTAATAGGAACTAGTACTAGATATCACTGGTGAGAAATTATACACATGAACAGGTACATATATATCTGCGTTACTGATACATTATCTGGATAACAGAAAATAAATTTTTGAGTCAGCTGCGATCGAAGGTATCTAGCACATAACCCATAGCTATATGAATCCGATCGTTGCTTTCTTTTGTCACTTTGTTGAGGGACATTTCCGCAGAAACTACAGCCGACAGAATAGGCTCCACGGCGCGATTTACTGCAGTATTATTAGCATTATATAATTAGTATAACTTGTTTTGCTAATATTCGGATTATTTATTGGATTGTCGTGCAGATTATAGTTAATATTATATTAGTGGTCAGGGTTAGAATTTCAGTGGTCCGAGTTGGTCTTAAGCGCTTGCGGTCCGAATCCGACATTCAGCGGTCCAAGTCAAAATCCGAATCAGACATTCAGCGCGGGCCAGCAGCGACGAAGACAGTAGTCAGCGTACTCAACGCGTCGCATGCGAGACCGTCCCTGTTCACCATCCAAACTCACAGCACGGCAAAACAGTACTGTGCTGTGCTCACAGCTGGTGCCTGCAAAATCGATTAACAATAAGACGTACGCCCTCGAATTACGGTATTTTATTACGTACACACACACACACCGTGCATATTGATGCAAGGCTTCGTAGTGTAGTGGCTATAAATTCCTTCACGATGGTGCTTTGTAGACTTGTGCTGATCTTTAGCTAAAGTGCTCCATAAGACATTGTTTTCTTTAAAAAATTTTTTTTTCTACGTTTCGATGATTACAATGTTCCCGCAATTTGCGGCGCGGTAATTTGAATGTGATCGGTTGTTGTTATAATGAATCGATAAAAAATTCCCTAAGGACAAAATTATCACAGTTATTTTGAATCGCTGGATTGGAGAAGTCATTAACGTTGACATAAATTTTTTTTGTCGAACCAACAATTAATTATATAATTATATAAAACTATATATTTATAATTATATAACATATGGTGTAAACAAACAAGTTGGGCATGTTGGATATAAACCGCTCAAACGCGTGAGACTGTTGTGGTTTACATAACGAACCATATTCCAAATTGATGTTGTCAGGTTTCAAAGTGCTGTTGTAATAACCGGCTACAATTAAAGCATCACTAGAACGTTTGCACCCTGTTGACAAAACGTTTGTTGACCAAACTAAAGTGCGCAGCATATAATGCCAAACATTGAGCATATGAGAAAAACCTTTGTTTCCAAAAACATAAATCCAAATTAAATTCATAAAAAAATGAAAAATTGCTAAACCGTCCGTAATTAAACCAACTGTCCGTTTCTCTACAGAAACCAACCAAAACAGCTGCTTCAATCCCCGCCACCGTTTCCGCATCGGATCACAAAGCTGTCTCGAGAGTCCGCATCCTTGTCTGGCCAGCGTCCTTACCAGATCGGCCGCCACCGGCGACGCCGCCTTCGTTCCAGCTCCATAAAAGAGGCACTGAAATTGCAGAACCGCCCGAAAAACCGCTACGTTAACGTGCTCCCATGCGATCACTTCTGGGTGACGCTGGCAACTCAGTGGAGTGTCCTTCCCGTGGGCGCCATTCACAAAAAGGCGAAACACAGCGCTGACCAATGGTAAGGTGGAGGCGGAGCAGGAGGAGGGCGATTCGCGTTGTGGAAGCTGCTATAGTGGTCGGGTGAGCCGTGGAAGAATGCGACGGTGGTGGATTATATATATGCAAGTTTTGTCATTGGGATACATCATCAATGCGCCGGAATGCGTATATTCTGAATCAAGGCAACGTGAAGGATTTCGTACTCTGTTTGCTATAGCGTTTCACCGCCGTTTTATCTCGGCACATTTTTTTTAAAATTGTATTTCGTTAATCTAAATTTGTTGTCGTATCCGCTGTCGGTAATTTTTCTTTCTCGTGCTATATAGATTTCTGCGCAGCTGTTTAAGACACTTAAAAATGATAAACTGATAACTCGCTGCTTCATGAAAGACGCAGAAACAAGGGGCGAAATGCTCTTACAACTGTAGAAGGGAGAGATCGTAGTGCAGTGGCTTTTGTCAGTAGTGTGGTGTACAGCTATGTATGTACCACAAAGATGAAGTGTTCCATTTTTTCTTACGAAGTATTTTGATAACATCTCCATATTAATGTGCGCCATTCATCATTCATGTTAACCGTTAATAAAAAAATTTCAGACAGTCTTTTTAACATACATGTGTGGGAAGTTTTTCGAAAGTTATGCTCACTTTGTAAAGGCTCGTTCCGAGCGACAGAAGTAAAATTCCCAACACAGAAGGCTGAACTTATTTTGTGAATTCACTATGCAGTGTCGGTAAAAAGGTATGCTATAACTCGACTGCGTAAATATTGTGGAACGAGCCAGTTGCTGTTTACAAGCTGCTGCTGCTTGTAAAATTAATATCAATACGAAGTTTGCCGTGATTTTAGACCCGAGCTATAGGAGGGTAACAACAACTACTTCAAGGAAATTTCAAGAGTTCTCATAGTGATACGATTATGAGTTCAGGACCGATGCATTTTATAAAACAATGACAGAAGACAATGTCTTCAAGACATTGCGACAATATCGCGGCCGGTAGAGTGGCATGTCTGTTCTGGCTGAAGTCGGCGCAGCTTGTTTTCACTCTCCAATACGCAGTTGAACAAATCCGAATGTACGAAATATTTTTCAGTTCGTAATAGTCAACGACGCAGAACCGACAAGTTTTCAGTTATTTTAGAAAAAGATGACTTGGTATAACGAGAGCTGACATTTTTTTATGCAAGTTCTTTGTCGAATGCGCTGGCCGCTTTCTGGTGCAGGGTCTGGGGCTCCAACGTCCAGATGGTGATCATACTGACCAATCTGGAAAGATGGGCGGAACAAGCTCGAGTTGTACTGCTGTATACGCCTGGTCATGGTATCATGGTCATAAATCATGGTAATCTGCTGCCAATAATTTTACTATAACGACCAGATTAATTAATAATTTTTCTACTAAGATTATTTAGCAAAATGGCACCAACACAGTTGCATCTACTTACTCTTGCGTTTATTAATGGGCGCGGTAGCGTTTCGGCGCGTTGACCTTTCGGCGGCATACCACGTCGGACCCGCAACGTTGCGGCGCAAGCGCTGCGATGCTCACAATTAATACATACGATCAAGGTCAACGCAGCGCGAGCCGTGCCGAAGGACTGAGCGTGAGAATCGCAGAGCTGTGTTTTTGGCTTCCTTTGTCGCGTTTCCTAATCCGGTTTACGTACATATGTGAACACGTTGTTCACAAATAATTGTTGAAACTACGTTGAAGGACGAGATACACTTTTTTGGCAAACCTCCAGATATCGCGGTCCAGATGTGAACCCGGACCATTTCAACAATCTTGCAGATTTACTCTCTACATGCACAAAACAACCGTATGAAAACCACTCGATATCGACGCCGGCATCCTCGAGACCTTCCTGGCCATCCTTGGCAACTATAGGACGCGTCTATCCTTTTCCATCCTTCTGCTGTGTTAATGATCATTGTGGGGGTTGATTTTTCGGTTCGTTGTCCATTTTGTCAATAACGTATACTAACTGACAATTGTGAGATATAATAATCAAATTTTTATGCAAATAGAGCTATACGAAAATTTTATTGACAATTAATGAGAAGAAGAAATCTCTAAAGGATTATGTTTAAAGAACAAGCGCTTGATTTAGCTTTGATAAGCTGTCACAACGGCGAACAACTACAATTTTTGTTGCTGCAGTTGTTTAGCTAGTTTTCCTTAAGGATCATCCGTTAAACAATCTGATAAATCCACGATTGCTCGAACAATGTAAGAATGAATAATAGGCACAAGGTCCGTTAAATCCGGTTTAAACGCCGGCGTTCTCTTCGTTTTGGACATGACAGTAAAAAAAGCCGTAATGCAGCACACGATTCATTCAGTTCTTAACCATCTCCGCCGAATGAACTGCGTAGTCTCGGCTTCAAGGACCCGTTTAATTTGAGAATACCACAAACATATTGTAGTACGCCGCTCGGCCCGGCTGGTCACATGCTTTGACGTCCCTGGACTTCGACTAGCCATTTTTCTGACGGTGAGCGAACTTGGCCCTGATTTCAGTGCGACCGAATGCGATCAAACAACTTATTCTGCAACTGACGCCGCAGCTAAGGATGCCTGATTTTCCCGGCCGAATCCGTGGCAATCAGTGAGGTGAATTCTCGGTCCATAGCTGACCGAACGCCGCCAGAATTAACGAAACACAAAATCGTAACCATCAGTCCATCACAAACATAAATCAGCGAATTCGGTTGTTCAAAGAACCAAACGTTCGCAACAACTTAGTTTAAAGTATGCCAAGCACCGCACTGACACTTGAAACTCGCGGAAGTTTTCATAATTGTGTTGACCACCTGCTAATTTAACAGTTGACAAAGCATGAGGGAATTCTATGCCCGGCATATTGTTTAATCAACACCTTAATCCGCACTTATTGTTTACTCGTGCTTAGTTTAATTCATCAGGCTGGGTTATGTTTGTGGCATAATATACGGGTGCACGGATACTTAAACAACTGGCACGTAGTGCTGTGTTCCATGGAAAGCCCCAGTCGTTAGCATACATTGGAGTTACGTGCAACACGGGATCACTGAGAGATTTGATAAGTTTATAGCATGCCTTCTGCTAGCGAAAATAAATAATAACTAAGATAAGAGGAGAAGCTGTGCGCAAGTGGACAACTCTTCAAGTTTGACCTATTCGTGATAATAACAAAGAGGTCACAGTGCTAATGCCATCCGGCACATCTTGGCTCCGCTGTTTTGGCAGCTCCGCTTCGTCAAGGGACCCGGTCACGGGTCACCACTACATAGTATGAAACGATCTGATTCGTGGCTTTCCACGGCAGCTGTGAAAAGAAAGTTGTGCTGTTCAGCAAGCAATATGAAGCCGTAATTCGCATAACTTAATGAATATCAGCATCTTTGTAATCTGCGAAGAGTTTTGTTCGAAAGCAACAACGTTTTCGGCAGACTGCGAATGAAACCGGTCATTCAGTGCGATTCGGCAAAAGCGTCTGCACGAAACCATGAAACTGATCATGGCTCTCGGCTAAATCACCTAACAGAAGGACTTCGCGTAATAACTAACAGTAATAATAATAATTCAACTGAGTGCTGAAGCATTCATGCCACGAATAAAGTTCTCCGGTAGAAAAACAAAATAATACAACTAATAATTGTAAAATCCGAAGAAAAAAAACTGAAACCGACTTGATCCTTGGTCCCTCTGATCCGACTTATGCAAGCCAAGCAGTTTATTGTGCTGTGCACTATACCACTACGCCATCGGCAATATAACTGCTATGCATCGAAACTGCAACGATGGGAATGGCATTTTCGTTAGTACTGCATTGGGTATATCGCTAACAAAAATTGGTCTGGCGCTACGTCTCGAATTCGTAAAGAATCTGGATGCGCTACGCAGGCTCATGCAGTCTGCAGTCTGCAGCATCTATTAATTTTGACCAGGCGGTTAACATGCGCACTGCGACCAATGATCGGGGCGGCTGGCTCAGAGCTTGTTTGATGCATATATGCGCGGGAAAATGAGGTGTGGCGGTTTAGCGAGGAGAAGGCGTCAGGTCCATGGAGCCAGGAGGGAAGGGTGAGAAACGAACGGCTACTAGTCGATGAACAATGGGCTGTGGTTCTAAAACAGAAAAAGTATAATAATCCGTAAGAAATAAAATAAAAATGAATAAAATGAACTCCAAACGCTTAATCTCAAACTCAGACCGGGAGCGTTAGAAATCTGATCGACTCAGACCGCTGAGATTCTGATCCTGAGCTTCCATATAGAAACTGCAGCGAAGATCCTGCTATTAATAACTAACGTCCGTCTTGGCGTGAATGCCAGGTTCTTCCAACTAACATCAGTCATATATAGAAGGTTAGCCGCACAGGTTGGTTGCTTTCATGATTTAAAAAAATAATATGACTTATAATAAGTACATAGTATGCGACCAGTGTTTTATACGTTTCGGTGTCAATAGGCAGATGAAATAGTACTACCAGTGGCGGCGCGAGTGGGGGGGGGGGGTCGTGCTGGCGAGAAAAAATCCTCGCCCGTTCACCAGGCTCGCTCGGAACGATTGTGAGGAACTGACGGCTGAGAACGTTAACGCGGAAAACGCGGTGCGGTATTTGCTGTTCGCCAAGGAACATGGGCTGAAGCAGTTAAAGGTCAAAGCTGCCAAGTTTATCGGAGAAAACGTTCTTGAGATATAAATGTCCTATTTTTTGCGTCTAAGTTTCTGCTATTTGCTTTTATAATAATGGCAACTCTGGCCAGTCAGTTTTGACTCTGTCATCAGCATCCGAACAGACATCTTCAAAACATGTTGTGAAACCAGACGGATAGTGATATGGATTTGTCTGCTCAGTAATAAACTAAGAAACAAAACCGAACTGGCCAAAGTAATGCCAGCATTCTAGTAGCGAATACTCATCTGACGTTTGACATTTGTAGGTAACATTGTGTCGGGGAAATAATTCGATCTTCTGCAGCAGACTGAGTTCTGCTTCGCATGCATGTTATCCTACCAGCTGTAACGCTAAGAAGCAATCTTCGAACTTCTTCTTTATTGATCAAAGTGCATGTTTCACAAAATGTACACGGAACGCTTGCTGAGCCCACCACAGTACAGTGCGCGCTATTAATCTGAGGCTGAAAAGATGTCCATTTTTAACTTGTCCTGGAGCAACGGCAATCGCCTCAGGAAAGCTTACTGTGCGCACATCCCGCCGATGCATGCTTTACCTCCGCAGCACAGCAGGCCTGCAGGAGTGCAATGATCTCCAGGCATGGGACATATTTTGGGATTGGCAGCCATGGGTTCAGGCACCATCTGCAAGGAGAAACCTTTCACAAACAACGTTACGCATGTTTTCCGCTCGTATAGTAACTTTCCTCGTTTTCTGGTTATTATCCTTCATTCAGTCTTTCAACCAAAATATACGTATACAGTAGACTCCGATCATGTGCGAAACAAAGCTAATAAAAGCACATACATATTACTGTACACATAATCTACTTTTAACCATAGCTCGATTCAGTTATCGGTTAATTGCGCAATCGGTCAGCAAACTCACAAAGAAAGGGTTTATAACATGATCATTCTGAGAAGCGGACATAGCAATTTAAACAATGATTAATTACCAGTGCGGAAATTACAGCGAAGAAGAGGAATGTCAGCGACAAAAATTTCATTTTTAATGGCGACTGCTGTGTATCGAACGTCTATCCTACGTGGTATCCGTAGTATCCTACGGTATCTTGGTCTATCATTTTGGATTCGCCAAAAACAATTTTCGTACATGCGGTCGTAGGGCATTAATCTGAGCAAAAGCTGGCTTCTGGAAGGCCATTAACCGTCGAACAACCGTAAAATTACAAGTGGGAGCGCATCGACAGCGTCACCTTACATTGCTTGACTGATAAGGATAAGGGATACAACGAACCCCTTCAGTAGGAACGCCCCGGACCGGACCTCCGCCATTCTGAGATACTTCACGGCATCCAGTGTGCGATATACCGGCATCAAAATGGGTTTTCATCCACTGGACCACAACGTGATGTTCAATCCCCAAATATGGTTCCGAAGGCTCGGCCAGCTTCTGTGGATATCCTTCGGATGCGTATCGGATACGGTGTTTGATGCCATAGTTCGCATACGGCCAGCATCTTGTAACACGTAGGGGTAGCGAGGTATCCAACACCTGTCTCACCACATCCAGTGGCAGGTAGTTGACCATTGTTTCAAACAAATCGTTGACTTCCTCACGCCGGCAGTTTTCTATTGCTCAGGTTGCAGCTGTAGCAAACTCCCACGGATTCGTTCACTTTGGGGTTCTCTTGCAGCGGCAGCTGAGGCTCTGGGGGACAACGCTATACTTAGCCAAACGGCACCAGACGGGTGGTCTTCCATTTTAAAATCAGTCATTAGGTCATGGTGTCCCTGTTCACCCCCTATGGTATCATGCAACAGCCCGCCGACTCCCCGAATGGACAACAGCGTGAGCGGTGGAGATGGCAGACACGACAACGTCGAACGGCATGAAAGGCATTTTCCTTAGCATTTGACATTCACTTCCAGTGGACTATCACTGACGGTGGCATGACGGTCTGAAGAGGTGCACTCTGGCAAAGCGACGAAGATGTTTCGAGGGATGAATTTTCGACTGATGGTCAGATTCTTACCATGTCATTTGTCAAGTGTTAGGCGTGCAGAGTGATCAATTATTTACCCTATATACAAGTTCATTGCTTCTTGGCATTTGTCGATTCAGATATAATATTACACCTGCATCGATCATACAGCGGTGACAGTGCGGTTTGTGTCCGCTGGTGTTCTTACTTGTGTACTATTACTGCATCGCTGCAGCGGATCCCGGCGTATGCAATGGGACACTTCCTCTTTGGGCGCTTATATAAAAATGTTCACCGACGTTAATCAACTCCGTGTGAAGGTAAAGTTTTCATGTTGTGCTTATATTGTCGACAGGCGTTTAGTCCAGTACGTTTTCTGTACAAGTACTGAGTGAAACTGATTGTTGATAAAAAAACGCGCAAAAGGTCGCACAAAATTCGGCATTTTCGTAAGCTGTAATGTATGTACGTTAAAATGTTCCGGCAATCCAAATGCCAAGGGACAAGACCACGTCATACTCACATACAGCCTGTGGCTGACTAATATGTATGGATTAGTTCAGTTTCTCCGTCAGTGTGCATTCCCTTATAACAAGATTCTTGGAAGTTGCATCCGTACTGTACTTCCAACTGCCTAATGTATGTTTCTGGCTGAACTCGAAATAATAATTCGTGTATTGACCCGGTCCATATATGTTTCGGAAAAGAAGAACAAGAGAAACGCACGCCTTTTGTGCAATTGGATAACGACCGCTACCGTATACAGCATGGCATCCGCTTCTAACGCGCTTCGGAAATGTCCCTTCTCTGATTTTGTCTGCTGGCTGCAGTCGACAGTTGATGATTTCAGCGCGCTCTACTAGACTGGCAGAAATTCATAAGTTGTCAAGCGCTGAATGCCTGGTTGATTTTGACTGTCGTTCCTGGTTATTTTGCCCAATGCAGTAGAATCTTCGAACAGTTTTACCACTACTTCTGTTATCTGGTTACCGCAAGATTACCCTCCGTATCTGTGGAAAAACAGAAGATGTCGTCCATTCCCGTGAAAGTGCAGCAAGGATCATCAGGACAGTTGAAGACCCCTCACAAGGCTATCCAATCACCCCTTTCTACACGAAAGGCTACACCACTGCCGATGTCAGCGCGAAAGGCCCTCCCAACAGGAACTCCTGGTACGACCCTGGCATCGTCCGTTGCCAAGCCAGCGCCGCCTGTGACGAAGGCACGATCAGCTGCCGTGAGTGTTGGATCCGCACCACCTACAGTCCCCAGCCCCGTGGATAAGTCAACGAACGCCAAACCTTCGCTTGCTGTACCAGGCTCGTTCCGCCTCCAAGCGCAGGAGAGCTCGAAGAAGACCGCTAACCATCCCCTCACCACCGCGGCCCGCATGAAGTTCCACAGCCCGGCATCCAAGTCAGGCGTGGAAAAAAGCAACATTACGGTAAGAAGCCAAAAGTTACTGCTAGTTTCAGGTGACTGCAACGCCACCTGACGTGTTACATTTCGTTGTGTAGCAGTTTTTTATGGTTCTCCGAAGTTAACTAGGTCCTCGTATCCTCTGTTGAAAATTTTGAGATCTGTACTCGTTTTTGGCAAGGAATTTATCCGAAATTTTCTTTCGAGTCATTATATCCGATACGATAAACTTCTGCAATTATTACCAGATCGAGTTGAGTGATTGTTAGACTCTCTTCACTCTAAGCTATGTCATTGTTTCTTTAACCGATATGTACCGTAATTTGAATTCTGTTTCGAATAAACGGTATGAAATGTGAAAAGAGCTGTGACTTTCCGCACAGCATACTCGATCAGCAGGCGTTCGTCATCATTTGCAGTTGTATTGTGAAGTATGTACTTCGTGCCAGCATGACATCCGGATAACATGTCTTATTGATGATTATTACAAAATTTATCAATAATAATGATATTACTATTAATTAATTTGATAAACTGTTGCAGTTTGGTTAAGTAAACAGTAAACTAGACATGTGGTTCCTAACTTGTTGAAAATGGTTAAAAACGTGCACTTTTACGACACGGCTTGTTCTGTTTTGTAGAAGGAAAGTGGTAACTCATCCGTAAATCCCCAGCCTCCACCCGAAAGCGATGCCGCGGATAGTACAGTGGTGCCCAGCCAAGTCTGGGCAACGGGTTTTAGTCCCTCCCATTACCCACCATGAAGCCTGACAGTTAATTTTCTAATGTGCTCCAGACGTCCATTCATCGTGCTATCTTC
>JAQGAU010004611.1:0-11349 GCA_034698045.1 Paramacrobiotus richtersi | reverse complement strand
AGCTGAAACAGACAGCGCAAGGTTGCTTCGGGAGGAGTCAGAAACGTCACGGTTTTATTACCTTTCCGGCCCCTCTACTCTATAGCTCATGTATCCCGCACACACCTCCATGATTGATTGATTGTATAATTCAACTTTCCGTTTCAGTACACCAGCTGCTAACAGAAGCCCGTCTTAGTCAACAAGCAAAGAAATATTATAATAAAATCATGCTAAATATAGTACTGAAATGTCTTAAGAAATAGATACCTCCGAAATAAATATTATTACCTCGAACGACCCGCCAACACATCTGCAGGATTCAACCAGAAGACGGACGTGACCGTGCTAATAGCCTGCATAGTCAGCATGAGCAGCGCCGGCTCAGAATGTTGTCCCAAAATATCACAATAATTCCCGAAACAAACCTTCCTTCAAGACTTAATCCATATCTGCGAAATCAGTGAATTATTCGACTAGAAAAGGCACATTTCGTCTTCAGAATTACATCTGGTATGAATCCTGTATATTTGTCATAATTCCTGTAATGAGATAGATTACCAGTAAATACAGAAAAAACCGAAGTTTGTTCTCCCGAATGAATCCTTAGACTTCCATGGTTCTGATGACCTTACACGTAACCCCATACACTGCGGTTCCTCCTAGTCACTGCTCAGTGACAGCTGGCCAGAACAACATCAAAAGTAAGCTGTACATCTGAACGTTATGATAATATTGTGAAGTCCTCCACTGAAATTCAATCGCCACTGTTTATTACGCATACATATAAATTTATAATGATTTCTCGTTCATTATTAACACATTCTTTTTCACTGCCACATTACCTTGACATGAAAAGAGAAAAATTGTGAAAGTTCGTCAAATGTATTTTTTCAGTATACTACTGGTACGTAAGTACAGTATACGGTACGTAATACGGTACGTAAGTCAGGGCCTGGAAATTAACCCATGCACTACGGTTCGTAAATTCGTTCAGTCACCAGACCACGCTAAATGGCACAGAGCTGCAAAAATACCTGCGTCACTTCTTTCTTCGTGACATTCTGGCATTCTGCTTCCAATATACCGTCGAAATCGGAATCGAGCTTCCGCAGTAAACTGGGCGACTAACTTCCATTTGTGCATAATCATGACGTTTCAAATGCCCGGGCGGTGATGGGTCTGAACGAAGCCGGCTTTGTCGATTTTCACCTGTACAAGTACAAACAGCCGAAACTTAGCTTGATTTCTGCTCGGAAGTGCTACGAATATATATAAGCTTCTACGTATAGTGCAGTATCAGAAGAGTACTGTCGGAAATTGTCGCCACTAACTCGACGTTCATGAAAATGTCTGGAGCATGCCAAAATTTTTAACCGGCCGATGTAACCGACAACTGAGAGCAACCGTTTCGAACGTCCTGATGTTATACATATGTTACACAGTACAGTATACTGACAATGAGTACAGGCTTGAAATCGGTCGGTCTATAGAACAACAGCGCTGCCAGTGAAAAAGTACATCGAGCGTAGTGCAGTGGCAGTTCATGGCCAATTATACGTCCAAAACTAAACTCAGTTACGTATCATCATGCGGAAGTTTTACTTTATACATTTTTTGTCTTCGCAATTTCGAACGCGAAGAAAGGACGACTGTCCATATAAACAATCGGGTTGCCATTTTTGTCTCAATCTAGTCATTACTACGTAGCACACATGTATCCACTATCCAGCTGCAAAATAGTGCGACGAAGCGACGAGAACGCCTTCTGCATGCTCAGCGAAACAGGGATTTTTCGTATCGGCTGGCGTTATCGCGCACACAATCACTACGATTTAATACTGTATTCTCCTCGATTACCGAAAGAAATAAAGAGGATTAATAATTTTTGAATATAAAAATGGATTTAAGGAACTGACTCCGTCTGCGGAATCCAACCAGACGACGGAGACGTGACCGTATTTATTACCACGAGTAGTCAGCATGGCCAGCCCCGGCTCAGAATATGGTCGCAAAATATCACAAAAATTCCAAAAGATATCTTCCTTCCGGTCATAGTCAGTCGATACATGCAAATCCAGTAATATTTAATCTGTTAGAAAAAATATCTTTTTATCTTTCGAATTAAACCCGAATGCGTTTTTTTGGTACATGGACGATTCAAAAAGCGGGCCAATATTATTATTTGTTATATAAGCTCTAGTGCCACTGATGTCCAATCCAGGCCGCAGTTTGTTTTACAGTAATTCTGTATGAATCTATTTTCCTTTTTAATGTCTTACACTACGTTAAAGAAGATAAAAATCGTACCAAGCGATTTCGATTTGCGAAAAAAAATTTGGAAATACATTTACTTTCTTTAGGTGCTGGTACATACACTCGTATGTCACTTTATATTAATTTTGATCTACCCAGGTACGTCCATACACTACGGTCTCTATCAATCTCCAAACCCCACTAACATCTTGCACAGTGTTTTAAATACATGCATTTCCAGACTTCTTCCCGATATTTTCCTTCCCAAAATGCCGTCGGAACCTGAATCAAGCTTTTCAATGCCAGCTGTATAATTATTATTATGATAACTATAAAACGCAACTACAGTACACTGACGCCGAGTGCAACGTTCCGAAAAATACCCGTTCTCGGATAACGAGATTAAAACTTAAAGAATTTACCAAATCGTGCAATAACTCGAAATAGCACAGTACGCGTGCTGCCGCAGTAGTTACATTAGTTTGGAAACCACGTGTACATATTACCACGCGTAAACTGGCAGTGTATTTATTGTTCTGCACGCTATGTCGGTAAGATTAGTAGTCCGACCACAATAAACGCACAAAAACAGGAAACCAGAAAACATCAGAAATGCGCCTCGGCGTTTGTCACGTGCTTTGTATCGTCTGCAGATGTTAGCAGAACAAAGTGATCGCGAAACCGTGTTTTGAGTTACATGTATTTCTGCTGGATCATTTCTCCCGGAAAGGCATCCCTTGGTTGTAAGAAGAGAGAATACAAAACGGGACTCATTAGAGACTTGCATGGGCGTTCATTTCTTCGCCACTTGTGCAGCAAGCCATTAAATCATTAAATGAAATTAAATTAAATCATGAAATTATCAAATTAAATTAAATAAGTCATTAAATTACGGGAACTACTCGTTTCCGGTGCCAGTTCGTTGTCTGATATATCTGCCAGCAACTCGTACCCCACAGAGGTAAAAAACACAATAAAAAACGAGTCGACCGCAGTTCGAATTAATTGTTTACTCCTGTACTTTTGGATCTGCTAGTCGGTCCTGTTTTACGGTTGCTTATATTACTGAAGAGTCGTAGTGCAGTGGCTATGTAAAAAATAATCGTGATCACACTTTGCACAAGTTTGTATTGTCTAGCAGTTAAAAAGCACTGACTTTTGCTTGGAATCATTTTTTTCCTGTTTATTGATTGATAGGTGTGCGTTAATAAAGTTACCGGTCTTCATTTATCCAATATGTTCAAGTACTTACATACGAAACGATGAGTAAACTATTTACTGCACCGCATAACGAATATGTCACAGTTTTACGAGAGAAACAGACATAACGAATGATTTTTATTCGCTGATTTACCGAAAATTGTCAGAGTGTAGTGCTGAATCAGTAGAATTGTTTAGATTTAAGATTAATGACAGAATAGCCAGGATGCGAACAAGAATTACATATGTGAGTGAGTAAATATGCAAGATTGATTCTTAATATATTGCAGATTTTTTTTAATGAGATAGTTGTTAACTAAACCTGTGAAAAATTCGAAATGGCCTAAATGCCGGCGTTTTGTTTTTCCAGGTTCTGTACATAGGTATAACATACAAACACAAGCCGTAAAATAAAGCAGAATCCGAACTGTTTTATCAGAGCAAAACAACCCTGGGGCAGTTTCTTGTCGAAGCTGGAACCGCAATAAAAACTATGGTATATTCCCCCGATACCTGTTGTGCGGATCATTAGAACATAAGTATCGGTATATCAAAATAATCAACCGGCGTTCGATCGAATATGTCATAGATATTATTTTGTTAATATCCTTTTCTGCACCTGTAACCATAATCGCTAATAGTCTGATTATAAAAAAAGTGTACATTTTCATTACAGGCTTTGAGGGGCATAAATATATTTTCCTAATTCCGTTATCGACGTAAAGTAAATCTGTATGCATTGGTCATACGAAAGTAATTAAACTCCATAAAAGCCTACCAAACATCATCTCCATTTCTGGTTTAGAAAACAGCGAACAAATACAGCAAACCCAACTCATACGACCAACGGAACGTCTATACAAACATGAAGCTCGAAAGAGTTTCGAACTTTCGAGGTATACGCACAAACAATACATCATCGAATGTAAATCAAAACAACAGAAGCGTTGCGTAACCTGCTCCATGGAATGCCTGTGACTCACAGGCTGTGAGTCAGTCGGTGTGACATGCTAGTAAAGCGCATTAAGGACGCCATGTATAAGAATCCTGGACCGGTTTCTAAAGGTGTTATTTCGTTTTCAGGTTGCATATGAAGTGGGAAAAGCGCCTGGAAACATACTGGATTACAATAGTTTGTTTGGTATAAACGCGGCCGATGAAACCGTAGAGAAAACATGACTTGCACAAAACACAGGGGAAAGTAATATCACGGCCTTCACTCGAGGAAGCGCGCTCCCCCATCATGAAGCTGCGAATCTTATTGGTCCTTGTGGGCTTCGTTGCCTGCCTGTCTGTTTTGATACCGTGCGTCCGACCCGAAGCCGGTCGAAGCACATTAGTGATATTTGGAAATTTCAAAATTCTGCTGCAGGAACAAGCGAGTGAGCAGAGGAAATGAGAGTATTTGTAAAACTGTCGGACACGATGACTCGCTCGTCGATGAGGGCTGCTACAGACTATCGGTACATGTAAACAATCTGCGGTTACGGAGTCCTACTGTATGATGTGAATTAAAACAGTCCAGATACGCTATGCTCATTTATACAGTATTTTTCCCGCTGTTACAGGCACAGGTGTACATGAATCTGGCGAAATGCTTTAATCGGCAATGGCAAAATCAATATGAAGTTTGTAGAATCTGATGTTAGTGGTACATACTGTATAACCTGGCCCAGTTTACCTGGGCATTGAGCTGCATATGCAACCGTATGATTTCCAAGATATTACCTGCAACTCTTTCGCTGTATTAACGTCTGGTTTACGCGTCATTCTTCATTGACTTTTCTGAAGCAAAACAGCATTTGCGGTACTTATACATTAGTAACACTACGATGCACAAATATAAGTAACTATTCTGAAATGTAACGCAATGTTTCAATGGTCGTAGCTTCTTGAAACAAAAGGAAAACGAAAAGTTCGCAGCTAGGCAGCGTAATGATAATCTGCGATAAACAACAAACCTCCGAAAGCAACACTACATAGAACTGAGGTCACGAAACGAGTCACGTAAGACACGAGCAGTACAGTACACTAAATATAAAATAAAAAAATAACACATTTCAGGTTTCCCAGCATACTTTACTCCCGAGCGAGCAGGTATAATGTAAAAGATATACCGTCACACGGCATGGATTCAACAGGATCCACAAGTCTTTCTTCGTTTGGCGTCGGGTTCTACGTCGTCGTCTTGTTCCCCATCGTTTTTGTCATCCGTTTGGCCAATCGACGATTGATCAGGATTAGATCGATCCTTATCCGAACCGTGACAGTCGGTGAGGAAGTAGTTCAGTATGAACATTGTCATTTTGTTCAGGCTCTCCAAGCGGACCGACGACCAGTTCACGGGTTCTTCAAACTTTCGAATCGGTAGGTGTTGATTGCGTGGGTCACTTGTTTCGAATTCACATAGCATCTAGAAAGTGAATGAATTGTATCTTCTGTTAATGGAGCCTCGAGCTTTGCGTGCGCTTTCGTTACATCTTTGAATTATCGTTATACTAAACGCAGTAAATGCCTGCTGCAAAATGTCCACAGGGGATCTGTACAAAAATCTACAGAACAGGCAGCAAGTGGTCATGCTGTGATATAAGCGAGCTTGAAGCAGCATCCGACAAGATTTCGCTTTAAGCCTTTATCGTTCTTGTAGCTGGACGAGTAGTGTAGGGATTGGCGAGTCCATTCCTCATAACCCGCACTTAGTAAAATAATATAACGTTCATCTTACACTTGGACAACAACTATTTGTGCAGTTAGAGTAGGGACTGTTAGAGACTTGGCATAAATCACAGCAAGACGTGACTATATTTCAAAGAGTAAGAGATCGCCAAGCAAGCCAGTAGTTCAAACAAATCACTGAAAACGCCGCCATACCTTGCCAATAAGCGCCCACTTTTCCCGTTCTTCTGTGGACTGGCAGTCCGCCTTGCCGGCCATGTGTAGTGCGTGCTCAATGAGCATCCTTGACTCAACGCTAACAACGGGATAGCACTTCTCCATAGCATTCCACAGGTCGCCCGCGCATCCCGGTGACTGGAGATTAATTCGGGCAGACACCCCCTTGATATCCAGGATCTCTGGTTGATCGAGCTCGTGCCACTGATCCCCGGCAAATGCGAAGGAGCAGTTGATGTCCTTGATAGTGACGTTATCCAGTGTCAGCCACTGGCAGATGCGCCTCAGCGTCGGATGGATCTCGAAAACATTCTCAGGTTGCCGCCAGTCGCCGAGAAGATGGCTGCCGTCGAAATCCTCTTCCATACCAGCCAATACCACCTCTGGTAGTCGCTGAATCGCCAGAAAGTTCTTCATTGACTCGAACCTGCCCAATACCTATCAACAGCATGTCAGCGTCATTTTGTAAACGCAAAAAGCAGGCTTATTTGCCCTTTACGCTCTATGTGGGCGCTTCCTGCCACTGCCACTGGTGTTTTCGAATTTTTCAAAAACTGAAAACCAGTTCGTTTAAGATTATTATATAGGCTGAGAAACTGCATCCACTCTGTACAGCGTTCATTCCCATGATTCGACTCCGAAATGCTTCGAAAACTAACTCCATTAAACGAAAATATTATTCTTTTATTTATTCTTTTATTTTATTCTTTTATTTATGACGATTATTTTATTTTGAGAAACGACGCTACCAGTAACCAGAGTCAAGCAGCAAAAAAACAGACAGAAATAAAAAGTGTCGGTTTGTGATACAGTACTACTATCCCACTGTTTTCTCGCAGTACATACCAGTATACTAGGAATTACCACTGCCTAAAACAGTTGCGAAGTACTGGGTAAGTTATCGTAAAAGCAGCGTTGAGCGTATAGTGATCTCACGACAGTCGCTTTGGTTTTCTAGCACAAAAGCAAATGATGTAACAGTATTTCGATAATCTGTACCTGCCACATTTTAAATCCAGTAAGGACCAACTTCCTAGTATTGGGTCCCAAACAATGGAAAAGACATGCTGCCACCTTTCGCCCGCGATCCTGTTCAGGATCCCGATCACTTGTCACAACAAACTTGTCCAGTTCAAACTCCTCCCAGCAGTCAATACGGACTACAGAGACAATCTGCGGCAGATGGAGCCACATGTTCCACTGTCTGCAGACGCGCCGGGCGCAGGCTTGGTGTTCCGTGTCCAACAGCTTGAAGATCTTGAGCATCACCTCGGCGGGTAGGACCTCATGAATACCAGGCAAACTGGCCGGCTTATTGGATAGTGTCGTGGCCTCTGCTTTGCTGCGATTCGTGATTTCTTTCAAGAACTTTTCCTGAAACAGATGAAAGCAAATTGAAATTCATTGCATTACAGAACAGACAGCATTTTATTTTAATGCAGCTGGGCAAAAATAAATCAAAACGAGTCTTCATGTTCCGTCAGGCAATCAACCGACAGTTCCGAAACAACGCCAGTACAGCCGGTACAAGACAGTACTACTGAATCTTTTATTCTATTCGTTACTTCATATAAAATGAAGTTTTCGTGTAGTACTTCTAGTGATACTTCATCCTGCGCAGCGGATGATGTCATCCGTTACAGATTACTGCACTTTTTGCAGGGTGGATCCCAAATGTTTATTAGACTGTGTTTCGCTTTCAAACGAAATTTTCGGCGTTAGAAAGCCTCTTGGTTCAGAGCGGTTTTCAACACTAAACTGAACAAACATGATAATTTAGGACTTGACGGTTATAAGCAGCTTTTTGGGCACCAGCACCGCATACGCAATCATTTCAAATTCTAGTTTGCGGAACATTAACGGATCAGATTTCCTGACAATCTTCATTACACGGTAGCCTAGCCTATTCCTATTCATACTTTTAAGTAGCAGCGGCCATAAACTATTAATTTTACAGTTTTTTAGAATTAAACTATTATTGTTCAAGGATTTTTCAGACATTATCGGTAGGATTACAGTTATCGCGCTTCAGTATAATAAATAAATATTTAATCGATCAGCGCCAACGTTGTTCATCACGAAAATTACCATTTTTGCTTCGGAGTCGTTACGCCACTTTTCGTTCTTTCTCAGATAATACAAAAACCCATCACGAACATCAGCGATCTTAGAGCGATAAAACTGCTGCCTCCACAGTCTGCGCGCTGTGTCCGATAAGACAAAGTCCGCCGGAACTCGAATCCTTTCCTTCACAATCACTTGCAGTACATTACCGCACTCGACGCGATCAGCCCGGCGAAAGTGATCCGAAGGAAGAACACAGCGGATCCGCTGATTCGACAGCTGCACCTCCATTAAACGATAATCGGGATGTAGCAGGCGCAAGGGTCGTGCCGGGAACCAGCGAAAGGGTTCCTGGGGCGAGAGCTGCAGGACCACTTCCATATCGTATTTATTCCAAGAATCCGGCTGGCCGCGGCTCTTGGAATCACGGATCTGGTCCGCAATCAGCTCACAAAAAGCCGAGTCTCTGTCTCTCTCGGGCGGTGGGAGAACGTTTTGATGGGATACGGTGATTATCCCGTTTCCACAGTCGACCAGCACATTATTGCCCTGAATGTCCACGACATAACCAAACCGCTTGTCACCACGAGCAAATTTGATGTCCACGGCGTCCCAGCGTGAAATAGCCGATTTGATCATGATTTGTGGACCGATTGTATGAAGTGATTAAGGAGAAACAACCAAATTATCAGATACAAAAATGAAAATCAGCAGAGAGGTTCTGTCGTGATAAATTTAACGAAACTGACGATTATTGCAATCTGCGACTAAGCACTCAGTGACTGGATGTATAGCGATACCACGTTCAGTTACCAACGAGTCAACGCCGTAATGGTTCTTGTACATACTTGTTTCGTTTCGAACAAAGGAATGCACGCGGTATAAACATATCCTCGATCCGCGATTGGTTTTTGCCCATCAAAAATGGTGTACAGGGTGGAGCGGTAGATCATCGGCGGCTTTCGGCAATTCGGCCATTCAGCAGCAGATGGCGCCGTGGCGGCAACGGCGGTGTTCTTAATGCTGGGCGTCAGTCGCAAAAACTGTAGAAGCATAGTGGAAACATGGAAATAATCTGAATATGGTACACATTCGCATTAACCATCCCGAAACTGAACCAGTCTACAAAACACTGTATGAAAGTCTTAAAAAAAGGCAAGATCCACCCGACTTTTGATTTAGACATCATAGAAAACCGTTAGAAAATTAGCATAACCGACAACGCCGGACGATCAAAATTGATAGAGCGAAGGCGCTATCCACCGCGATAAGCAATTTTCCGTTCGGTGGCTTGAATAGCCGACATGCGTTGCGTGCATCCACGCGCGGGCGTTGCTCTGTTCAAGCCACCGATGTTATCCACACGGATAGCGCCTTCGCTCTATCAGATATCATGATCAATGTCTTTTTTTTATGTTGAGCTGTTGTTCTTCAGCATAGCCTGTAGCCCGGGCTGTAGGCACAGGACTTGCGAAACATTAGCAGTTTCAGTTGACGGTTACGAGAATGCATCAAACTCTTGCTGTTAGCCAGACGTGTGTCAGTCATCAATGTTCCTACCGTATTGTTATCAGACGCAACCAACATGGCCAACGCTGGCTCAGAATGTGATTCCAAAATAGCACAATTATTCCGAATGATATCTTCCATCGGGTCACAGTCGATATCTGTTAAATCAGTGAATTATTCGACTAGAAGAGGCACATTTTCTGTTTATAATTACATTCAATTATTTAGAATTATTTGTACATCTATTAGAAACGCTATTTTTTGTCGCAGTTTAAACGCTGAACTCAGATTATTCGTCCAAAAAAATGAGGAAAACCGAAGTTCTTTTTGTCAACCGAAATTATTACGTAACCGAAGTAATCATTTTTAACCGCCAAATTGATAGAACCGACAACTGAAGGCGCCCGTTTCGTACGTCCGAATACGATATCTTGTGCCTACACTGTGAACAGCGTCTACAAAATTAATATCATACAGCTGACGCTAAAAGTACAGCGATCGTAGTGCAGTGGCAATTGCCATACCTTCTCTAGGAGTGATAAGAACTAAACTTAAGCTACGGCCGACTTTCAGAACTTTTTGTTTCGAAATATCGAATGCAGTTTAATCGACAAAGTGACGAGATTAAGGTTCTCGGTGCTCAGCGAAACTTGGAGCTTTCGTGTCGGCTGCTGTAATAGCGCATATAAATCACTACGACGATCTAGAATAATGTACAAAAGTCCCACTTTTTTATAGTATGATATGAATAACTAATTAGGACGATTCAAACAGCGAACCAAAATCACAAAAATTTGAGAAAAAGGGAAATTTTTATGCCCGCGAGTAAGTCGCCATTTTTCTGCCGGTTATACAATTTTAGCTTCCTTATTTAACATCATGGGAGGTGATTCTACGAGCCCATACACTACGGTTCCTTATACATAAGCAATGAGAACAGTTGTAGAAACCTCTTCCACAGAAATTTAATCCAGGCCGCAGTTTGTTTTACAACAGTTCTGTAATATTCCGTTTTCCATTATTAATATTTTCCATTACGGTAAAGATGAAATTAAATTGTGCATAGAGCGAAAAAGTTTGATCTGGCTTGCCAAATGCAGTTTCTTAATGTACATACATATATTACTTGTATGCAATGTCGAGGACGCTGTTGTAGACATGCACTCCCATACACTACGGTTTCTCTCAATTACAACACCACACTAAAATCTCGCACGATGTTTTAAACACCTGTATATTCAGACTTCATTCTTCCCGATATTTTCAGTCTTAAAATACAGTCGGAACCCGAACCAAGCTTCCACAATAAACTTTAACTCTCATTCTTCGGCTCATGGACATCTACATGCAGAAACTAGGCCAAGATATAGTACAATGATACACCATCGCAATGTAGAAAACGTTGACCATTTTCTCCCTTCACGAGTAGGTGTGAGAATCTTAAAGACA